>JANHFM010009642.1:19466-29473 GCA_032468115.1 Grayia smithii
CGGTTCGGTGACGTCACAGCGTCACTGCTACCTATTCGCGCGAACCGGACCGAACCGGGGGCAACCCACCACTGCTGTGTTCCCATTCACATATCTACATGGAGTGAAAAATCATTTTAAACTGGCTGGTGCAAACCCATGTCTGCTCAAATAATGTATCTTTCCTTCCCTTCAAACAGCAAAATATTTATTACACAGCAAGCTGGATTTGCATGACCTATTCTAGCAAGATTAAATGCACCCCAGTTTATTCAACCCAATTTTCTATGTTCTCATAATATTTACCACATTGGCTGAGGTAGCATAATCGATCTGTATAAAAGGCAGTTGGTTAGTTGTTCTATGTGCTTTAGTGATCACAGTTGTCAGTTATTCATTTTCCAATTACTGAACTATTGAAAAAAAAAAGCTCAGTGATAAGGTGATAAGGGACAATCAGACAATTGATGAATTCACCCTATTTGGCAGTTGTGAATTCTTTTCCTGAAAAAGCCCAGTGGGACTTCTTGGTTACAGACCTTAAGAAAGTCTTGCAAGGTAATTAAATACTGTGATCTAATGGCAATTTTAATTCATGCTACAATTTTTAATTGTAATAATATTATTTGCTTTGTTCTGAATAAATGGATTTTTATTCACATAAAATACAATTTTTTTGTATTTTATGAGACCACATAAAATTTTTAATTAAAAATCATCCTTAAATAATAAAAAACCCTAACAATCTAAAGCAATAATGAAAATCCACGCCCCGTGCTTAATATCAACACAGTGCTTTCAGTTATTGCTGGCATATTAGGTGCATCACTTTAAGCTGACATAATACAGCAGTATTCTTCAGAACCCTTCATTTGCATTGCTTTTATTGGGGAACAATTAAAAAACAATGATTTTTGAACAACCTGAAAACCTTAAATTTAAATATCCTATTTAGGATTGTGCCCCAAGTTCTTCTTTTCTTCTGTCAGCATTCTATCTGGTTTAATCTGCAATTCTGTGATAATTTAACTAGGAAAAACCATGCTGAATGTATCAGGTTTTACTTCTGAATAAACATTTATTATTTCCTTTGCATATAATTAAGCATTTTGATTACAAAAGTGAAACCTAAAACAGAATATGTTTAAAGAAAAAAAAGATTAGTGAGAAAGAATAAAACATGAAAGAAAAAAATAAAGTGAAAAAATATGATAAAGAAAATAAATATATATATAAAGAGGTGACTTCCATCTTTCATTACAACAAGTATAGACAAATGTGATAACTCTTTACCTGTTATAAGTTACAAACAGATATCTCCTCATCCCATAAACTTCCCATCCCTTATCCATATGCATACCCATCAATGCATATCCTTACCAATCCTGATGACAATAAAATATCCATAAGGATTGCCAGAACTTGCAGATAAATATTTTAAACTTGAGCAAATCAATCAACTTGGTATTCTTTCCTTTTACTTCTGACAATCTTAATATTTAGTTCATTCAAATATTGTTATAGGACAGTGAGGGCGAATCTTTTAGACACCGAGTGCTCAAACTATGTGCATGTACATGCCCAAACAGAAAGGTGTGTGTGTGACTGCACAAACGCACACACACATGGACATGCACACGTGGACATGTGCGTGCACATGCACAGGCATGTGTGCATGCGTGCATGCGCAGCAGAGACCCGAAGACCAGCTGGTCGGTGGGTAGCAGGGCATCCCAACACTGGCAGTATGGCAAGAGGTAAGATCTTTTTCTTTCATGAGATTCTGTTTTGTTATTTCCGGGAAACAGAAGTTCACAAAAGAAACGCCATGGAGATCTGACCTGAGGCAACAGCATGTGTGTCGGCAGAGAGGGCTCTGTATGTCATCTCTGGCACACATGCTATATGTTCGCCAACATGGTTATAGAAGCGAGCATGCACACGGCGATCACGTGCAAAGCGTGTGCATGAAGAGAACCGGTGGTAACACCAGTTAGAACCCACTACTGCTGAAAGCATATATTACTTTCATACCAAAAGAAGATGCCGATTTACAACAGATAAAAAATATAAACTGATATCTTTATTGAATGCTGATTACAAAATATTTGTTCAATAATTGCAGAAAGGCCAAAAAGATTTTAAATCAATTTATACATCTAGATCAAAATGGTTTTTACCTAAGAGACAAATTAAAGGCAATATGAGAATTATTATTATTTTTTTATTTAAAATTTAAAATGTAAAAAACATTAATATTTACACAAAAAAGGAAAAAAAAATAGCAGAAAAAAAAGATAAACAAGAAAAATAACAGTCAACCTTTGCATATAAACATAACAATTTTAAATACATTGGAGTATTATGAAGTGCATCCAGAGAAGCAAATGGCATTGATTCTTCCTAGATCCACAGAAAGCATTTGATAATGTAAACTGGCAATTTATGCTAGCACAACTAAAAGATATGGATTTTGTGGAGAGATTTATTAATATGATTAAGGCAATATATTATAAACAAACTGCAAAGGTGATGGTAAAGAGATACGACTAAGAAGGTTAGTATTAAGAAAGGTACAAGACAAGGACGCCCCTTGTCTCCTCTATTATTTGTATTGACATTGGAAGTATTAAATAGAAATATTAGACAAGATACAGAGATAAAAGACATGGATATAAAAAAGGAAAAGTACAAACTACAAGCATTTGCAAATGATTTAGTTTTTATCTTGGAAGATCCACAAGAAACAGGGCCTAAATTGATAAAAATAATAATAATAATAGAAGAATATAGTGAAGTGGCAGGTCTGAAAATAAATAAAGAGAAAATTAAGATCTTAGTAAAAAATCTTACAGATAAACAGAAAAAAGAGTTAATGAAGAGAATAGATATTCAGATTACTAAGAAAGTAAAAAAATTAGGGATTCAGCTGACAGCAAGATGTATAACGATTAAGGAAGGTAATTATTATAAATCCTTGCAACTAATTAAAACAGATTTGGAAAAATGGAAAACTCTGCAATTATCGTTAATAAGAAGAATAGCTACAATTAAAATGTATATACTGCCAAGATTATTGTACTTATTTCAAACAATTCTGATAAAATTGAAAAAAAAAACACTTTGAGGAACTTAACAAAATAATATTAAAATATATTTGGCAAAGGGAAAAAGCAAGAATTAGCTTAAAAATGTTGCAGGATTCAAGAAGTAGAGGAAGTTTTGGGTTACCAAATTGGGAATTGTATTACCAGGCCGCAGTATTAACATGGATGAAAGAATGGATTGTATTGAGGCATATAAGATTATTGACTTTGGAAGGACATGACTTGCAACTGGGTTGGCATGCTTTCTTGTGGCATTGGAAAAATAAAATACATGGTTACTTTCAAAGACATTATATAGGAAATGCATTAATGTTAGTATGGGAGAAAATTAAACAGCAACATTATTTGAGGATACCAGTTTGGCTTTCAATAATGGAAGCACTGATTCACCCAAATGTTATTAACATGGGAAATATCATTAGATATAAAGATATTTTGAATGAAAAGGGGGAACTGAAAACTAAACAAGAACTGAGTGATCAATACCATATGGCATGGTATTCACAAGTGCAGATACATTCTAGATATGAGAAAGATACTAAATTATATGATTTTTATAAAGAATTAACTTAATTAGATAAGATATTAACAGGAACAGAAGAAAGATTGTTAAAGAAATTGTACAGCTACTTATTGGACATAAAACTGGAAGACAAACAAGTGAAGGAGACAATATAGCATGGGCAAAAAGTTTTGCTCGTACAATAGAATTAGACAAATGGCAGAAACTGTGGGACAGGAATTACAAATTAATGATGTCAACTTCATATAAAGAAAATTTGTATAAGATGTTTTATAGATTGCACTTTACACCGGTGAGGTTGGCAAAGATGTTTAAAGAAAAGTCAGCTAAATGTTGGAAGTGCCACCTGGGTTTTATTATTATATGTGGTGGACATGTGTAGAAGGAAAAAAAATGGACAAAAATACATACATGGCTGGAAAAGATGATAAAAGCACATTGATGATGATAACAGCACATGGATTTAAATCCAGAAATATTCTTGTTGGGGATTTTACCTGAAACTTATAGTAAAGAGAACACATATTTAATTATGCTGCAGCTAGAATTGTATTTGCACAAAACTGGAAAAGTGAAGAGATCCCTACTGATGAGAAAGTGATTAGGAAAATATTAGAATGTGCAGAAATAAACAGATTAACACTGGCAATTAAGGAGAAAGAACAAACTGAATATTATATGATATGGGAATTATTTTATCAATGGTTAGAGAATAAAAATAGAAGTTGGAAATAAAGAAGGAGATTAAAGAAGAGTAGAAAATATGTTAAGATAGAGATGTAAACAATACGATAATCATTAGCATTATGATTATTATGCTTAATATTATTATATTCTTATTAGAAGATACATTAAGAGGGGAAAATGAATAAATTTACTATGCTCAATTGTTTAATACCATGTTTTCCCGAAAATAAGACCCTGTCTTATATATTTTTGAACCCTGAAATACGCGCTTAGCCTTATTGCCATGCACTCAAAAGTCCGATTGGGCAGGGGATGTCTTATTTTGGGGAAAACAGGTATATTATAATTGTAAGATTAGAGAAATAATATCAATGTAGTGAATGATATTGTAAATTCTGATGGTTATTGCACAGAGATATTGTACCCAGATGACACACTGTTTAAGAAAAGATGGAATGTTTATATTTTTTTAAAAAAATAAAAACTTAAAAAAAAATCTTTCTAAATGTTAGCAATAGGATGCTGATTTTATTATGAACTTATGATCTCATAGTAGCCAAAAAAATCAATGTAATTAATTCTAGGTTGCGTTAACAGAGAGATAGAATCAAGAATATATGAAATATTAGTACTACTTTACAAAATCTTGGTAAGACTACACTTGAATATTGCACCCAGTTTTGATCACCATATTATAGAAAAGATGTTGACATTCTGGAAAGACAAACAAAGATGATTAGGGGCCTTGAGGCTAAAACATATGAAGAACAGTTACAGGAATTGGATATATCTAGTTTACTGAAAAGAAGAACTAGGGGTTGACATGATAGCAGTATTCCTGTTCCAATATTTGAAGGGCTGCCACAAAGAAGAACAGGTCAGACTATTTTCCAAATCACCAGAAGGCAAGAGAAAAAACAATGGATGGAAACTAATCAAGGAGAGAAGCAATCTAAAACTAAGGAGAAATTTCCTTACAGTGAGAATAATTAACCAGTGGAATGGCTTACCTTCAGAAGTTGTGGGTGCTCCTTCACTGGAGGCTTTTAAGAAAAGACTAGACAGCCATTTGTCTGGAATGATATAGGGTCTCCTGCTTGAGCAAGGGGTTGGATTAGAAGACCTCCAAGGACCCTTCCAACTCTGTTATTCTATTATTTCTGAAGATACTGTGTTCTTCAGTGAACAGCATGAGCAGAGAACTCCAGCATAGGAATTCCTTCTCACTATACCTTGCAGGGGATAGGCATTTTAGTATGTTCTTATTACAGATATGCTTCTAGCAGGCACATTCCAGTTTCTGAACCATGTAGGATTTAAAAAGCTATTGGAAGCACTCTAAATTGTACCTGAGAACAAACTGGTAGCCAATATAGTTGTTATAACAATGGCAGTATGTGGCAATATCAGCACATTCCCAGTATTATATTCAGACTGCATTTTGTATTGGCCAAAGTATTAAAAAGTATTCAAAGTACTGAATTATTTTAACTCTGTTTCTTTTGCAGATGTAATTGTATGCTGATATTGTTGGCTTATGACTATAGTGTCTGCCTATTCAGATATTGATGACTGTGGCTTTAGTTCAGCATTAGCTGAAACATTTTCATCCTTACAATATAATTTAATAGAGTTATGGTACACAGGCATATTTATAAACCTTGTTCCCCATGTCCCTAACACCATAGCATGCCTAAGTGTCACTCCAGTTTGGTAAATTCATCATGATCTAAAGGGTAATCTGTTAAACATACTTCTAGGGAATAAAGAACAGAAAATGGACACAGAATCCCTTTCAGATCTTTATATTAAACATATCAAGTTCTAAATTACAACCAGTTGCATTGAGTGATGACAAGAGAAAGGATTTATATGTATGCCAAAATTTTTCATCTCACCTATCCTGTAATTGTTTGCAAGCAAATTTGTGCAGGATTATTATAAACCTGACCATGAAAGTGTTTAAGGACTTAACATTGTAATATTTTCAGAGTTTGCCAGTGATGTCAAGCATATATTTAACAGCTGCCTTAAATGGCTGTTCAGTTTTGAAATCTAATCTGCTACATGGTTTATCTTTACCACTTAAATAGTAACATGAGAATACATGCTGTAATCTTAATATCTATTAAGGCAAGGATTTCTTCTGGTTATTCTGAGAAATATAGCCTTCAAAATGCAAGTTTCACATATTATAGTAAGCCACTATCTGTTTACCTATGTCATATTGGCTTGGTTCATACTAAACCATAAACTAAGGATTACAAATCACGGTATTTGGATTCACAGAAGATGCTACCCCCCCAGTCCCTCAAACCTAAAATGTGTTAGGCAGCCATAAAAAAATGAGTTGATTAAATGTGATTTAGAACATTTTGATTTAGCATAATGCTTGAATTGAGTTAATTGAGAAAGATATTTATCACAGGCAGAAATGAGAATCTAAGAAGGGTTATCCTTTTCTTTCTATATAAATTCTAAATGTGAAAATCAATTTTTAAGAGAATATCTTCATGAAATTAAGGACTAATAAAATTAAGGCACAATTAATTAGTTAAATAATAAAACCTGTTTTGGAGGCAGTAACATATAAAGGGGCAGCAAACAAGAGAGAGAGAGAAAAAAGAAGAGAAAGCACTATTATTTATTTGTTGACTGCTGCAAGTGAATCAGCAGAAGAAATGTAGAAACAACGAGCAGAAATGAAACAGGATCTAATCTAAGAAAGTCACTGGGACCAGAGGTTTAGTTTTCTGAGCTTTTGGACTCATGCTAGAGCCCATTATTAGATAAATTCTATCAGAATGTGGGCTATGGGCTGTGCTGTGGGCTATTCTATGCATAGTATTTATGTGGTGCCTAGCTGTGTATGGCTTTTTATTTATTGATTGGGGTGTTGATGGCTGTTGGGTATTGTTTCCTTGTGCTGCCAAGTCCTTGGCTCCCAAGTACCCTGATAAACTGGTCATATATTAGCATTCCTGTTGACTGACAATATGTTTTTCACACTGTTAGCCTTAGTAACTTTGACCTTGATTCCCCTCTGAAGTATGTGAGATAAAACACATTTTGATTTTGGTTTCATGATTATGCATAACATGATTAGATTAGGTCTCAATAAGAAGTGATCCAGTAAAATAAACATAGCATGTCAATCATATTTTGTGGACTGCAACATATTTGGTAATCATTGTGGATTTTTTAAAGTCAGGAAGCAGTGAAAAGAAAGCTAAATTAGTCCACAGTATAAGAATGGATACTCTTTTGCTGATGATATGCTACTCAGTTTGGCTTGGTATGACATGATAAATTTATACCATTCAAAAAGTGTGGCATATACACTTTAAAGATATTCTTAAAGTAAATTTTACATCTCAATGGGAATAATTCAACTATTTTTTGGGTTAGGGTTAGGAATGTCTAAATACCTGGCTTGGGGCTCAGGAGGATCGTGTAGCTGTGGGGCCATGAAGGCCTTCTCCCCCAACTTTTAATGTTGAATTTTAGCTACCTTTCCCTTTATTTAAATTTTATATACAGTTTTTATATTTTTATATTTTATTAGTATTAGAATCCCTCTGTGAAGGAGGGTTTCTAAATTTGATAAATAAAATAAGATGAATACGTTTGACTGAAGTAACTCATAGTACAAGATGCACCAATGCTGAGGAACCTATTACACATAAAAATGACCTTGAAGTATGGATACATAATATATTAAATGGATGTTTAAAAAAACTGTATTTAGGATTTTGCACACCTGGAATAGAATTATAGCTTTTCTTAAGCATGCACATCTGGAGCAATTTTTTAAAAGTACAGACATATTATCACTTGTCTGAAATCCAATAATTATCAATATTCATGTCACTACCTGCCTCTCACCTCTGTAGATTTACAAAAAAAATGCATGAATTTGTTCTTTCTATGGTGAATACTGCACACTGAAAAAATGGACTAAAACTTCCCATAGATCATCCATGTCATAAACTATACTTGCTCATATGAGAAAATATGTCTTCTTGAAAACCATTTCATTTAATATGAAAACATTCCTATCAGAGTTAATGTAGTATGAACTAAGAACAGTCAATAGCATATTTATTTCTGACATAATAGAAGAATATGTGGCTTTCATGGGATCATTTTGTATTCCAGTGAGCATTTAATAAAATCTATTATTTTAAAATACAGCTGCCTGAAATAAAAGATTAATTTTAACATTTTGTGCATATGTTTTCATATATTCAGTGTGTCTATGCAGGATTCTATTAAAAAAACTCCAAATGCTCGGTTATTCACCTGCAAAAATATTTTTTTCAATATAATTTTTAGATATTCTGAGGATTAAAGTCATATTTAGTTCTGAAAACTTTTCAACCTTGCATAGAGTTACTTTAATCCCACAATACTCCATTAGATTTTAAGCATGAGACTGTTTAGACAAGAATGAAACTGTTTAGAATCTCATATAGCATTGAAGACAAAACTACAATTCTAGTAATCCTGCTACTAGGACTTCCACATTTCAGATTCACTCTTTTCCTACTTCTCCTTAAAGTAGACATACCCAATTCCCATAACTGTTCTTCATATATTTTAGCCTCCAGTCCACTAATCATCTTGGTCTTCATTGCATGTTGAGATTCTAGAAAGAATGGTTGCCTATGCTGTATCTCCAGCTGAAGAAGACTATAGTTTGAGAAATTAGAATTGCCTGAATTCCCTAAGAATGCAGTGACCATATTTGTACAAATAGCTGAAGAAAATGCTTACTGTAAAGAACTGTTTTGTGTGTGTGGGAACAATGGCCTTGGGAAAGTTTGGAATTAAGTCACAGTATAGTAGTTGATACATGGAAAAATAATATTCTAAAATTTACAAAAGGAAAGGAAGGGACACGGCCCCAGACAACGAATTTGGTACGGGAAGTGTGATGTGAGAGAAAGATGAAAAAGAAGGGTACTAGAAGGATAGCAGTGGAAACATTATTTGTTTGACTGTATGGAACAACAGCAGTTGGTGGGGAGGCAATGGAACCTCGAAAGAGAACGTATTAAGTGAAATAACTGAAATGACTTATTTAAAGAATCCCGAAAGTGACACCTTGGACTGAGTAGCTCCGGAAGGTATATATTGAATATGTGGAAAGTATGCCTATGGATATCTACCCAAGGGGTGATATGGATCTTGCATATTAGGAATAATAAAGCCAAACTTTTTCCTCCTCTCCATTGAACAGAAACGACTGCTGGGACTAACTGTATATTTCCATAAGAACCTAGAAGGAAAGTATGAAATTATGAATTGTTGTAAGTATAAAAGAGTAAGTCAGGTAGAAAAGGAAAGGGAGGATTGGAGGAAATGAATAAGTTACTCTTTTATAAAATGTGTAATGTATAAAAACTATGATGTTCTTAGTGTTGCAAAACTTACTATAGACAGTACTCAGTAAAACAGTACATGATGACTTGTTAAAATGTTTCTTGGAAAACAGGAACATATGCCCAGGGCAAGAACACTATCAGTAAGAAAGGAACATCCTCTCAAGATGAAAATTAAAAATAAACATAATAGGATTGTTGTTGTCAAGCAGAAATGTCAAGATGGCCCTTTAAAGCAGGGTCTTTAAAGTTTAAACCCTTTAAAGTTTCTCAACCTTGGCCACTGGAAGATTGTGGTCTTCAACTCCCAGAATTCCCCACCCAGAA
>JANHFM010009644.1:32841-44101 GCA_032468115.1 Grayia smithii
CCAGGATGTGAGGGGTCTGTAAATATTTTCATAGCCCTCTTTTTGACTCGTGCAGTATACAGGTCCTCAATGGAAGGAACATAAAATCAATACTATATTTGGACATAGCCAGGGGTGGGTTCCACTCACCTTCGCTACCGGTTCTCTTCGTGCACGTAATCCAAGCTCCAGTTTATAGCACTTTCAATAGATGACATTCCAATTGAATACAAAGCCAGAACAGAGTGGCCTGTCCACTAGAGAGTCTGGGCTAAGGGCAGCAGAGAATACATTAAATATGATGGCAGCTGTATCTTTTGCAGAGAATCACTGAAATATGGACTTGGGTAATGAAAGACAGGGTCACGATTGCCAAATTAGTTTCAGAAAAGAAGAAATTTATGAATAACAGTGCCAGCTACTGGTCAAGATGGCTATCAGTTGCCCTGTCTGCCTCTGTACTATGTACTAAGTGCTATGACCTCAATGCCAGTGACTGGGAGACACAGACACTCAGGGGTTGTTGTGCTCATGACCTCCTAAGGGCTTCCTGGAGGCAACTGGTTGAACAAGATGATGAGACTAATTCATCCTTGAAACTAATTAGCTGTTTTGGTCCCGTCCCGTGGTTTTGTGTGCAACCATTGTCTAGATGCCACATCTTAAACCAGGATATACAGCAAGCAGATTTTATACTGGTGCAACTTAGAGATCAGGAGCACCTGCAGAGAGAAATCAAAGAAGTCGAGCAGGCGATGCATTAAAAAAGAAGGACTTTGATTACACAGTCATGGCTACCATCTTGATTTTTGACCTCAAACGCCCTATGGGTGCCTCTGTTGGTAATTTGCAGGATGCCTTTTAAACTTTTAAATCTCCAAGTCTCACCATCTGCAGGGCTTCGAAAAATTAGCAATCTTAGTGAACCTGTTCTGATAAATGGACTTGTCCTGTCCAGTTTTGTCCGTTTCAACTTTATATATCAAGATTTTCTTCCTGTGGGGTTTTTTTGAGGGGGAGCATGACTGCTTAAGTCAGCAGCACTGGATGGTTTCTTAAGAGTTTCCAACTTATCATCTACACTTATATTTACTGAGTTTCCCGCAAAGAATTGATTGTTCCACGCAGGACAATGGCTATGCAAAAAAGAAGCATATTTGTATTAAAAATATAATAACCATGGAACGCTACATTTTCTGGCAAGCAATTGGTTTTAAAATGACCCTAGCACTCACATCTAAAACACATGTGATCATTGGCCTAAATGTTTGCCCAGGATCTTTTGAACACGAGATAGAGAACTTTAAGGATCTTTGCCTCTTCCAGGATATCTTCAAAAGATATGTAAGTCATTTTAGCAGATTCATAGAAACTGATTCTCCTAGGGATGCAGGGTTACTATAGCAAATAAAATGGGAGAGGTATATGAAGGGCAACTATCTGCACTTGAAAAATAAATTTCATTTCAAGGTATGTATATCAGGAAAACGTTTTCAGTCCTAACCACATATAAATCAAAAGTGGTTACCTATACTTTACTGGAGCCAAAAGATTAGCTCTCTCCTGATGCGATTCTTCCTGCCTGGAATTAAACAAAAGTACAGGAGTGAGGTTATTGCAAAAACAGCCTAACTTTGGTATTTTATACTGAACTCCCAACAGTACTTGAATATTCAGTATTTATTAGCCTTTTTAAACAGTAATATTTTTATGTCATCTACATACATACATTACATCTGAGATAAGCAACATTATACAGAAGGCAGAAAAGGAAGCAGAAATGATATTCAAAGAAATTAAAGGCAGAACTTTAAAAAAAAAAAAAGAGCTAAAACTAGTTTACACCAACACTTTACTTATACTTCAGACTTTTATAGCTTTGTAAGTACTTCTACTTTACCACAACCATACACTGTCTTTTATTCTTTAAGCTTCTCATCTTCTTTTCAAAATCTCCTCTGCTTCATTTTCCCTTCTTCAATGCTTCAATCAGGATTTTCTATCTTTCATCCATTCTTAGCAAATTAATCCCCTCAGAGTTTTGTATTCATTCTTACTAACTTTTTCTTTTTATAGGGGAACAATAGTAGCATTCTTCTAACCATCAAGACCTGGTATAGTCTTTGCACTCATGTTAAGTCATTTTATAAGCCTTTCTGGTTATGCCGCATACACATGCGGTCTTATGATTTAATATTTTTGCAACTTTTATGACTTCTTTCTCATCAGTTTTGACTTGGACACTAATATTTTAGTATTTGTTCACTTCTGTCCTACAATTTGTCTCTAGAATTTCTATACAAATATCAAAAAGACTCATTTTAGCATTCCCTTACTTCAGTTTTATTTTCAGTCATTTCATCACATGCCATTCACTTCACCTTTTTTTATATTAACCAACATTAACTTACTCTCTTTAAGAACATTCTTTATCATTAGCTTTATCATTCTTTATCGTTAGCTCTATGTATACATTAGACAGTAACTTGTATCCATTTTTTCAATCATATCTTTTACATGCATTATAGCCTTCACTAATTATCTCATTCTTTCATATTAAACAAACTCTTCGTATCTATATGCATTTGCCATATGTGCATATGACCCATTTTATACCACTTACTTGAAATTACCAGACTTTCTAAAGTAGATACACACCAATTCCCATTCCCATTCATTCTTAGATCTTTGGATGAACCAATAATTTTTTTCTGTACTCTCTTCTCTTATTCTCACCCATACATTCATCTCACTTAGCAGAATAATTTTATCATGTATCATGTTCAATTAGTGAACATGAATTTGACATCAAAGCGTATGTTTTCTAATCTATATTTTAGTCCCTTATTCATATTTGAACCCACACTCAAGTTCCCTCCATGTATTCATCCATTCTACTTTAAAAGACCAAACTACCTTCCATCCAGATCTATTTATTTACATAAATAATCAGATATTCATTCATTCCTTTGATTTCTATAACTGCTGATCTCAACAGGTGACTCTGGGTGATATACATCCTAAAACACAAATATATAGAGAGAGATTACTTTCACTGACACACAACACATTTATTTTTGTTTCATGCACTTCATTTGTTAATTATGCTTTTTTCACACTTATTTCTTTTACATCTCAAGTTGCAATCCTCTACCTACAATGGTGATCAGTAGATGGACACATAGATTGTCAGTTCTGTGATAGCTTAGGTAATTTGAAACTTTCACATAATGCTTTGTATTATGGGAGAAGTATAGACTAGGTCATGTTTCCATTTTGAAACTTGGTATGATCCCCAGTAAGTTGACGCCCCCTCATATTTTATATCTATTGCATCCAACAGAGGACCAGTAAAAAGAAAATCCCACCATTATGTCATTCTATCTGTCCCAGGGGCTGAAAAGGGAAACTGGCAGAGGTGTTGTCAATTTCACCTGGTTGTTAAAACAAAGAAACAAACACTTCCTGTTTCACCCATAGTGGGTGAAGCTCAGCAGCTCAGGACAAGATAAGGCTAACATAGCATTATATTTGTATCATCTACAGCATCTCCTGCTAATAGTAACAGTAATATCAATCAGTGTGGGCAAAGTTAGTCCAGCATCCTACAAGTGCAAGCAAAGTTCGAAATTGCCCAACATGTCAGTATTTTATGCAAATAAATCCCACCAACTGAGGAATATACAATGTACCAACCCACATTTAGAATAGTTATAAAACACTGTTTTATCATTTTTATGAAAAGGTTTAAATACTCAAGGTTTTAGTGTTTGATATCCCAGGGCACATCATCCCAAGCACAAGTTCAGCCTGATACATTTATTTCCTGATAAAAGACAGCTGTGAAAGTCTTAAGTGGGAGATCAGCAGGCAGAAGGTCCTTCATCATTGATTTTAGGGCCTATTTTTTCAACTAGAACTCTATCCCTATGGAGTTTTTCCTCCTTTGCGGGGACCAAATAAAAAATTCCCCATCTGTTACAATTTTCCATGACCCACATAAAAAAGGAGATGAGCTTTCATAGGAGGCCTGAAACCAAACACCCAACTTACTTCAGAAGATTTCTTCCTCCTTCAGAGACATGTTTTTTTGCAGGACTGTCATTATTTTTTCTCTCTTATTTTTTTTTTTTTAAAAATGACAAATATTACCCAAAAGAAGAAATAAAGCCTCTGAAACATAAACTTTTTCATAGCTCATTGGAGGAATAAAATATTTTTGGGCCTCAGATACTCGGAAACAATAAATATATGATTCAGAATAAATTGTGGGAGAAACAAAAAAAAATGATTACTTCTAACAAATAAAATTCTCTCTCCCATGTTTCCACTCTGTCTCATATCACTAATAATTAATTACTCCCTATTCATACATACAAACTTGGAAAGAAGTTTTTAAACTTGTCCTTATTTTCCCCCTTTGTTGGAACAGTGATTAAATATCCATTTGAAGTAGAAAATCCCATGGAAATCGGTTAGACATACTTCCACTGAGCAGCCTCAGATTAAAAAAAGGAAATCATCAACTGGAAATAGCTTTCCATCTGCAAAATCAAAGGGGATTCAGGTACACAGTTTATTCTGAATCCTGCTACAAAGGCTGCTCCATTTAATTCTCTCTTTGTGCATTTGATCATCATTCCCACATGTGGCTAAAGTTTGTGTGTCCATTGCCCATGATATATTAAGGTTATTGCTTTTAGATTAGGAGATTATTGACTGATTATGTGCCATCAACTTGTTTTTGACTCATAGAAACCACATAGCTAGATTTTTCATATGACTATGTCTACCTAGTCTGTTCTTTCATTTCTCCCAATGATGCATCCAATCGCCACTGTAACTGAGTCTGTCCACCTTGTTGCTAATTTTTTTTCTTTTCTTCCACTTTTCCTAAGAGCCTTTTTCAGAGGTCTTGACATAATATGTTCAAAATGTGATCATTTGAGCCTGGTCATTTGTGCCTCAACTCTGAGTTGATTTGTTCAATGATCCATTGATTTGCTTTCTTAGTTATCCATGTATTCTCAGGAATCTTCTCCAACACCAAAGTTCAAAAATATCAGTACGTTTTCTATCCTGCTTTTTCTAAAGTCCAACTTTCACTTCAAAAGAGCATCAGAGGGAGTACCATGGCTTGCACAGTTCTGATCTTTGCAGGAATAACACATCATTACAGTATCTGAATATATTTTCCAAGGCCTTCATGGATGCTCCATCAGTGTCAGCACTCAATCTTCTGATTTGCTTCTACTTTCTAGTGATGTAACATATGAAATGACAGAATGTGATAACCTAAAGCTTTGCAATATATTAATCCTCTGAAAATATGGAAGATTGAGTGGCATGATTTTTACAGTTGGCTGAATAAAGCCCTGTCATAGATAGTTTTCAGTATTACTCCATGATAGCAGCAAGATGAATCTTATGCTATCTAATTTGTCCTTCATAAAATGTGTTCATTGTTGTCATAATTATATATTTACCAAATTGCATCCTTTTGAAAGCATATTTCCTATGCATGTTAAGCATGTCAATTCTCTTTGGTGTCCAAGAAAATAAAATTCTCTTGTAGTACTTTGCGAAGATTATTTGGTATCGCAGTAAAAACTGAGTGTTTAAAACACAAGAGCATATGGGAGGCATATGATAACACTTTTAGTTGCCGAGTTAGCTTTTTAATCTCTATCCAGCTTCCAAAATGTAGTCTTGGATCAATATGCTAGATGTTTCTGAAGAACTGACTTGGAATTTTATTTGTTCTATTAAATGTTTCAGGAATAATTTCATCCAAATAGAGTTTGTTTTGGTTTTGCCTTGTTTTGTTCTCTTTTGCTTTCTTCTCTCTCTCTCTCTCGCTCTCTCTTTTCTTGGATTAAATTTTTAAAAGGCAAATAATTCAAACTAAACTAAGATGTTGGAGCTGAAAGTTGGGATATTTTAATTTACAATGAAAGAAACAGACTTCTTACATTTGTGAACTCATTACTCAAAACTAAACTTCTGCATTCTAGCTGCAGGCTAAAGTTGTTTTGTCAGGCTTTTGGACATCAGTCTTTCTCATGTTTTCCCAATAGTATGAGCAATCAAGGCTTGCCTCTTTTATCAAAAGTAATTGCAATATAATCTTTCTTTTTTACTTCAGGAATAGTAATGCCAATAACAGCTTATGGATATGTTTAGGCAATCTAGCAAATGAATTTGAACTAGCACAGGGCTGATGTTCTGGATATGACCTGGATCTCCACTATCTGCAGGCACTAATATGCAGACAAAAACCTCCTCTGGCACCCGTCAGGAAATAAAGGCTAGGATGGTGGAGAGCATCTTTGAAAGCTGGGGGAAGGGGAAGGGATAATCTTACAAGACTGTGATCTGGAAAGTTGGCATTTTGTGAGTGGCTGTGCCTAGCAGAGAAGCAATTTGATTTGCATGTCAATAACAAGGCCTCAGAATTCCATATATGCCATTCAGCCAGGAAAATAAATGTGATCTTTGTAGGGAAGAGGATTGGACTGTAATTCAGTGGTATTACACAAGAGTTATACAGAGATGCTCTCAAGCTCAGTCTCTGCTTTCTCCAGTTTATTAAAAGATAAGACTGCAAAAGACATAAAAAGAAGAAAGGGAAGGGAAGGGAAGGGCTACCTGAGAGCCCATAATGCTGAGGCCCATGAGAACAAACTATAATGGGCTTCATAGGTAAATATTCTGATCTGAGAGTAGATAACTTCCTCTGATTAAACCAGGTGTAGCTTCGGTTCAGATTCCTCTCCCCCATTCAATATTCCCCAATATCAATAGAGACAGAAGCTATTGCATGTCAAATTAAGTGCCATCTACCAATATTTTTAAGGGTTACCACAATCTGTCCTGCTATTATTATACAGATAAATGTATTTACTTATTTGCTGGCTGACTGGCATGTATATCTAGCTCAGCTTGTCACTGGCTGCGTTCTACAAGCACATAGTCAGAAGAGGCTAAAATGTGAACAGCCTGTAGAAAAAGGAATCCTACAGCCTGATGGGCAATGCATGTCCGCAGCATTAGTCTGTACCGGCAGCAATGTGTAGAGAGACATAGGTTTTGCCCAAATCTGTCTTGTGTTGTAGACTTCTGCTATTCTTACTACCAGTTAGAGGAATATTGCACGTAATGTTTTGCTTAAGAATAATTACATAGTCACACCCAAACCAATGTTGTGCACCTAATCAAACATATATCCTCCCCAAGTCCCCCCTCATAGCATATCTGCCTTGTCAGAATATTCAAGGTGATTAGCTTAGTTACTTGGCAATTGAAAATGATCCACACCAGGGTTTTAATTTTTTTTACTACCGGTTCTATGGGTGTGGCTTGGTGGGTGTTCTATTTGAGAGTTTGCTCAAATAACTGGAGGAGACCAGTAACGATTCAACTCTTATTTATTAGCAATCAGGCACAACGAACAGCCAACTGTGGCTAGACCTCTCCCTTATATAGAGGTCTAGCCAGAAACATAACCAATGACAGGGATTTATTTTTCCCTCCATAACTACTGTCCAATGAGAGGTGACTAGAGAGATTATGCCCTTATATGGACATAACATAATTCTTTTTTAAAATTTGCTTCAAATAATAAATGTGAAGGGTATCCACTATAGATTTGTTTTAGTGAAATGGATTAATTCATCAATACAGGCCTGTCAGTGCAGAGGTGGCAGTAATGCACAGGACGTATTGTTTAAAACCATTCCTAGGTCTAGTGTTCAGCACACAGCAGCATATATTTGAGGAAAATGAGCATTTATGTATTATTCTGTTGCTAAAAAGATATAATTAAGAAAATTACATACACTCACACATCACAAATAGTTGCATTTATTCAGAAAGTTCCATGCACATTACGGATAAAATTGCATTTCGTCAGAAAGTTCTACACAACAGTATTTATTAGGAAAAGTTGTATTTTGTGGCAGCACAAAAATAATGTGCAGAGAATTTGACAGAACAGAATAATACACAAATGCCCATCATTCTGAAACTGATTTAAAATGATTGGCACATTGCCAATGGAAGTGCTGACTAAATGGGAATTGGGAGGAAGTTGGATTAATTCTCATGTACTCCGTCTGCTACTTACATTACCTGCCGATCAGTGGTGGGTTGCTCCTGGTTCGGCCTGGTTAGCGCGATCCGGTAGCGGTGATGATGTGACGTCACCAAACCAGTTCTCTGTGCCCAGGAGCTGAAGCAGTAGGCGTGAACTTAAATGGACTCCAAAGGATGGTAGAGGACAGGAAGGCTTAGAGGAACGTTTTCCATAGGGTTGCGATGGGTCGGAGACGACTTCGCAACTAACAAAGTGCAGTCGTTAGAGTGCTGTAGTGCAGGCTACTTCTGCTGACTGCCTACAATTTGGCAGTTCAAAACTCACCAGGCTCAAGGTTGACTCAGCCTTCCATCCTTCCGAGGTGGGTAAAATGAGGACTCAAATTGTTGGGGACAATATGCTGATTCTGTAAACTGCTTAGAGAGGACTATATTAGCACTATGAAGTGGTATATAAGTCTAAGTGCTATTGCTATTGCTATTATCAGATTCCGTTCCTGACATCTCCAGTTAAATGGCAATGATAATGTAGGGCCTCATTTTGAAGCACCTCTTCCAATCAGAGCAATAGGTAGCCAATACAGAGATTGTATTATAGACTATATTAGATTTTATATTTATTTATTTATGCCTTCTATTTATATGGCTGCCCATCTCGCAAAACATGACTTCGGATATGTATAGATTACAGATATTTAAAGAATGCCAAGTATATGTTCCATATTGCAATCTGTACCAGGAAGGAAAAAGGCTGTGCTTTTCTCCTGAAAAATTCAGCAGTGGATTTTTAAACATTTTAATTTTTTTTAAATTAAATTTTATTTTAAAAGCAGGTCACAGATAGGGAAACCCCAACTAGATTGGAACTGCAACCAGGAATGGACAGATCAGTCAATTTCTACCAGTCAACCTTTCCAGCCTTTGTTCTATCCAGCCTGTATAAAAAATGACATGGCATCTGAATACAAATATACCTTTTATTTCTTTCCTCTCCCCATTGCACATTTGGTATTTAAAATATATGTATTTTAGGGCAGATTTTGGTATTACAAATTTCACAGAAATGTAACAAGCAATGGACAATTGTATTAGATTTGTGCATTTATTGGGCAGTACAAACCATGATGTTTGTTTAATAACCTACACCGAATTAACTCCTCAGGTCTTATTTGAGAAGCCTGGATTAGAAAGAGGGAATCCAAAGGTTGTGGAGTGGAGAATTATGCATATGAAAGACATTAACCAATCATACTTTAGTTTAAGATGGAGTTGGTAGGACTATTGGTGGTTTTGCTGATAACCGTTGTGATAATAGCAATTCTGTCATAACACAAAAAGGAGGAAAGAGCTGCTTTTCTACTGCACACCTCCCTTCTTCCTCCCCCCTCTTTTCATTCATTTTTCAAAATGTTTCTGCAGCCAATACAAAGGAGAATTTTGAAATAACTTTTTGCTATAAGAAAACTAATCTTGGTGCTGGCTTATCATAGTAGTTTCTAAATGATTCCTAGAAATGGCTATGTCTGTCATCTCTAGTCATCCATTATTAAGGCAGATATGTCAGATTACTGAGAAAGCAATAATTTTCAAGAACAGTTTTTTTTTAATATTACTGGTAAGCACTAGAATGAAAATATATACCAGAATTTAGAGTTGCAAACTGTAAAAAAATCATCACTTCATTTGTTTACAAGCCACAATTTATAGCAGGCATTGGAAATCTTTTATTTACTATGTAAATGATATAAATTGAGATTTTTCTCCAATATTATTATAGTTTTTGTTTTAATTATTGTACTATTATAGAAATGAGGTTAACTGATTAAATATATTGTATGTGAGTCAGTATTGATTCCTGGTGATTTCTGGACAGATCCTGCATTGTTGTTGTTATTGTTATTGTTATGTTGTTGTTATTATTATTAGATAATGTTTTTAGAAGTGGTTTGCCATTGCTTTCTTTCTAGGGTTGAGAGAGATTGACTGGCCCAAGGTCATCCAGTTGGTTTCCTACTTCAGTTGAAGACTATAATTCACAGTCTCCTGATTTCTAGCCTTAATTGCTTAATTGCAATTAATCAATTAATTAATTAAAACCTTAATTGCTAAATGAAACTGGTTCTTGATATTATTCATACGAGACAGTAGCAAAAATGTTGAAATATGTTTTGGAACTCCCCCACAAATCTTAACCATTTTTCATAACTGCAATTGTTTTAAACCTGGGATACACCCCCCCCCACATTAACCATCTTCCATATGTTAAGAGCACAAAGATGGCAGAGAATAGATCTTGATGTAGCGATGACCATTAGCAGGACTGATGTTTCTCTATCTTTTCTTAGCCTGTAAGGCATAATAGACAGAGAAAGGGAACTCAGAAAGGAACCTCTCTAAGTTCTCAGACTATAAAAGAGACTGGAGGAGATTGATAGTATAAGATTTGCAAGACTAATATTAGCCTTCCCAGGCAGACCAGACAGAAAATAGGACCAGATGAGCTAATTCTAGTTTATTATAAGGCTACATTGACGGAATGTTGCAAATCTGATAATATAAATATTCTGCTGTCTCTTTTACAGAATAAGAAGTTAGGAAGTTTCTTTCTGACTTTCTTTCTCTTCCATTATGCGGTCGTGGGCTATGGACTTTCTTATCTGATCATTCCCTGTTTCCCCTCCTCCCATCTCCCAAGGTCATTCCTACATACCATTACAGATATTATACCTCGTGGTGTGACCGGAACAATCTGGAATTGAACACACTCGAAACTGTAGAAATGGTGGTAGACTTTAGGAGAAACCCTCCCATGCTACTACCTCTTACAATACTAGACAACACAGTATCAACAGTAGAGACTTTCAAATTTCTAGGTTCTATCATATCTCAAGACCTAAAATGAACACCTAACATCAAAAACGTCATCAAAAAAGCATAACAAAGAATGTTCTTCTGCGCCAACTCAGAAAGCTCAAACTGCCCAAGGAACTGCTGATACACTTCTATAGAGGAATCTGTCATCTGCACCTCTATAACTGTCTGGTTCGGTTCTGCAACCCAACAAGACAGACACAGACTTCAGAGGACAATTAGAACTGCAGAAAAAACCTTTACTACCAACCTGCCTTCCATTGAGGACCTGTATACTGCACGAGTCAAAAAGAGGGCTGTGAAAATATTTACAGAC
>JANHFM010009647.1:142764-158586 GCA_032468115.1 Grayia smithii
CTCTTGCTTGCATGCCATCACAGGTAGATGTCTACAGAGATTCTCAGTCATCCAGGTCATGATTGTCCAAAAGGTCCTTTTTCAAGAAGTTTGAAAGAGGGGTCAAAGAGGCCAACTACATTAAAATTGAACAACCCTTTCTCAACCGGGGGTCGGTGGGTAGGTGGGTATGACACCACCTATCTCCTGTTTACAACACAATCCTTTCAGCAGTTCCAAAAATGTTCTACCTATTTGCACTATTCAGGTGACCCTGAGGGCACAGATAAACCTCCAAGGGGCCACAACAAGTTTCAGAAACAGTGCAAATGACCAGATGACGGCAAGGAATACAAATCTTTCCATCCTCCACCCTTCAATCAGAACTGAAGAAGCTTCTTGTATGAGAAATGAAATGTCTTTAAGGAAAAACAAAAACTCCAGTTGTCTCTTGCAAAAGCACCTTTAGGATCAGAGGTAGATGTACATTGTACTAATCCACTGGTTATATTCAATTCTATCAAAATTCTATACACAGCTATTGCAAGATTTAATACAATCAAGGCAAGATATAATATTTTTACATAGTGTTTTTTTTTAAGAGATGCTGATATTGAATGCAGCTTTCTCAGATGTTGACTGGCCTTTATTAATTTTTCTAGGGAAGAATGCTAGACTGTTTATTACTGGCATACGGGCTGTAGCAGAGTCCACTTGTAACTTGATTAGATGTTACAACCATTATTTTGCTAAGGGTGTTTTTAAAGTCACTTTTCTGGTCAATAAATTCTGTTGTGTATGGGAAGAGGCATATGGAGCTTTGCAGAGAACAAGCTTCTCTGCTGGATTTCTAGATTTCACCATGTGTTGTCCACTTCCATTTTGCCCCAAGACATTCATGAAACTTGTCCTTCCACTACACAATTATTGAAGAGGCCTTAAACATGAGCACATTTTTCCATACTATTTTCTTAGGGTTGTATACATGTTCAAATAAATACGAACACTATTTCACTGCAGTACTCCTACTTGAACATTTGAGCTGGATAGCAACCTATGGGCGGTGGACCATATGTCACCACGTATGGTCACACAATTCCTAATGGGCTACTTTACTTCAAGACTGTGCTGCTGAAATCCTTGCCTCCAAAATTCATGGCAAAATGGCCAGATGGATAGTATAGTTTATTGTCTTTTTCATCCAAAATGTTAGTTCCAGTTATGACATTTGGGCTTAATGGGACTGACTCCTGTGGCTCTCCAGCAAATCAGAAGTTCAGTTGTGACCTTCAACAATTTAAAAGTTGTCTACCCCAATGTGGATACTCTTTATCAACATGAAATTCTAACTAACCACTAAGAGTGACTGGTCATAATACATTTAATCAAATAAAATGACAAATAAAATAAAATCCTGTTCAGGTTAACACCAATACTGGGCAATAATGAACAGTATTAAAACTATTTGGTGAAGAATTTATTAATCCAATGCTGTCTGTCCTGCAATAGTTAGTCATGCACACATAGCAGGAAGTATTTAATATCCATGTTCAGTGGTCTTTTCGAAGTCCGTGTCCCATTGCAGCTGAGCCTGACTGCCCAAGTTAATCTTAGCTGGTTAATCAAGACTAAGGAAGTTTCAGTAAGCCAGTATAGAAGACAGTAACCATGCACAATTTACTTAAATAAGAAAAATAAACAAATAAACCAATCGGTGGATTTGTTATTTTAATAAATATGAATTAGGAAACTTGGAATTAATGAATCTTACATTTGATTTGAACATTTGAATGTGGGTAACTACTGCTCCCTCTTTCAGGGGCAGTAACACTGCTATCATATCACCCCAATCATTCATTTCATTAAACTAGACATACCCAATTCCCACAACCGTTCATCTTATTGTTCTGTTCCCCCCTTCAGTAAAAACAAACAAACACACGAATGTAGCTATACAAGGGTTAAATCCTTCCGAAATAGTCTTTATAATTAGAACTTGGCAGTCAGCCACAAAACAAGCAATCCAAATTGAGTTTCCAAGTGCACGAGATAAGTCCTGGCAAATAGACAACTAGTCTGAAAGGGAATTCTCCCACACCAACAGAAACATAGATACAGAAGGATACTCACCCACCAGAACCCAAAGAGTCCAAGCCAAATGAATTTTCAAACAGATGTTTCACGATCCAGAACAGAGAGCCAAAATTATCCACAGTTTTATCAATTCTTCGTCACAAGGTTCCTGGTGCAGCCACTCTTCTTTTTATACCTTATGGGCCATGGCCCAATCATTGACTCAACTACTCCTGGCCCCTCCTACTACTACCCTGTTGCAAGCATCTAGCCCTCCGTCTCTCCCTCGGTTCTAGCCATGATTCCTCCCCGCTGTTATCACTCTCCACCTGCTGTTCTGGCTCACCCCCAGCTTGGCTGACAACAACCTGCTCTTGCTGGGCTGCTGACAGAGAAGGAGGCCTTGCTAGAGAGGAGGGTCCTGGAGAAGGAGGCCTTACTAGTTCCTCTTCTTCATCCTCAGATTCTTCCTCCAAGGGTAGGTCATGCTCGGGGGCCAGAGACACAACACCACCCCTGTTCATAACCTTATTGAAAACATTCAAATGTGGCACCAGACAGGCTGTGAACTCAAGATTGTTTATATCATAGTCTTCAGGGCTGGTTCTTCAACTAAATATTCTATTCATCCATTAAACTAAAAAAAAAAACCAACCACATATACAAACTAATCGTTGCTCCAGATGAAACCTAAGTAGAGGTAGCCCACAATTGAGCCCCAAATTTCTGTTGCCAAGTGAGACATTTTTAAAGTAAATTTTGCCCCATTTTATGACATTTCTTGCCACAATTGTTAAGTGAATCACTGCAGTCATTAAGTTAGTAGCACGGTTGTTACTTGAAGCTGGTTTCTCCATTGATTCTGCTTGTCAGAAGGTCGCAGAAGCTGATCACATAACCTCAAAGCACTGCAACTGTCATAAATATGAGCCAGTTGCCAAGTGTCTGAATTTTGATCATGTGACCATGGGGATGCTGCAATGGTTGTAAGTATGAAAAATGGCCATAAGTCACTGTTTTCAGTGCTGTTGTAACTTTGAATAGTCACTAAATGAACAGTTGTAAGTCAAGGAACTACCTGTATTGTGTCCTAGAAAAGAGTAGTGTATTCTAACCACTTTCTTTTCCTATGGAAAGGATAGTATGGCATTGTTTTGGCATTTAGAGGTTGATAATCTTTTTCTGCTCTCCTAACTATACTATTTTGCCTATTTTTTTCCTCAGTTGTTTTTAGTTGATAAACGACCAGTTCAAAATACACAGCAGAAATTTACTTGATTTTTTCATACCAGAGTCTTCTTCTCTTACAGAATTCTACAATTCACATCACTTATATGATGGTGAAACATTCAGACTACCTTTTCTGTTGTTACTTCACAGGTATTCATTTTAATATCAGCAGAAATGGCTTATCGATGTTCACATGTTTTTCAGAAGCCATTTATCCAACAAAAGATCCGAGCCATGAAGAACCTCGTAAATTTTATTTGCACAGCCAACCTGTAAACCAAGCAAGCAGTGAGCTAAAAGGGGTAACCTCTACGGATGTAATTGAATGAGAAAATATATTAAGTTCACTCAAAGCCAAAGGTTCTGGGGTCTGAACAAGTGTCATGAGTATATGCACGAAATGCTTCTAAGCAAGAATTCAAAGTCATCCCAAATTCCTTTAATGTGAGCTACTTATTGATTTCTCTACTGTATAAAACATAGTTTAGAAAATAATAACATTTATCCACTTGGTGGAAATCTCCATCCCATAATCATTTTGGACCCAGTATAAAGGCAGTATTAAAAGATAACAAAGAGAACATGCTATTGATCATATGTTTCTCTAGGTTAATGAACGTTTGGCTGTGTTTTAGGCTGTTTTCATTCAAACTGTGTACCTTACTTTAATATAATGTCTACGAGCCTTTGGTGATCCATAGCATGACTTCTCTCCTTCAGTTCATGTAGGATATTGGAAATATTTGCTTCCATTTTTAGAGTTTGCTATGGGGTGAAGCCAGACAAGCTGATTAGGGATTTGTTTGCAAAGATGCACACCTTTGTTTTTATGGTCTGTCTGAGGGTCACAGGGACCATGACAACTTGACACTGTCATAGTAACTGGGCCTTTTGGTCCCTAAAACACCCATATTTTTTTTTCAATCCCCCTAAAATTGAAAAGAATAATCAACATCCTTTAAAAAGGGGAATAGTAAAGTGAACTTTAAGGGACGCTGTGGCTCAGTGGCTAAGATGTTTAGCTTGTTGATCAAAAGGTCGGCAGTTCAGCGGTTCGAATCCCTGGTGCCGCGTGACAGAGTGAGCTCCCATTATTTGTCCCAGTTTCTGCCAACCTAACAATTCAAAAGCATGTAAAAATGCAAGTAGAAAAATAGGGACCACCTTTGGTGGGAAGGTAACCACATTCCGTGTGCCTCTGGCATTTAGTCATGCTGGCCACATGACCATGGAGACGTCTTCAGACAGCGCTGCCTCTTTGGCTTTGAAATGGAGATGAGCACTGCCCCCTAGAGTCAGGAACGACTAGCACATATGTGCAAGGGGAACCTTTGCCTTTACCTTAAAGTGAACTATGCCATCACTTAAAAGGTCTTGGCAATTGGAAATCCCAGGCTAGATGGCCATCCGTAGCATAGGAGATGCTGTTTGGAAAAAAAACCCAACTATAAATGTAGATTAATTATTCTAGCTGGTTTCAGTACACTGTCATTAATATGTTATGTCCTGCTACGTCAATAATAATCTGTTTTAGTTCTGTTTTTATAGTTTTTAATGCTTTTAAAAACATTAGTACATATTGATTTTAGACGACGACTGTTTTACCCTTCTACTGTTTTATTGAATGGCTGTATGCCACCCAAAGTTGCTTTCTGTAAGATGGGCAGCCATATAAATTTGATAAATAAATAAAAAGCAGCTACTTTCCCCTGTTCAGTCACAATGCAAATTATGTACATCAGTGTAGATGTTTCTGAGCTCCTCAGCCATATCACCACTTGGAAAAACAGATCATTCCAGACTTGTATTCAGAAAAAGAAATGTTGTTTCTCTGTTCAGCTTAGCATAATCTACTGTATTTATCTGAAAGCAAAGTTAATGTGCTAGAAGAATGTCCTAGTCAAACATAAGCAATTTTTTCCATTGATTTTGATAATTGGTTTAGTTTTTGTTTGTTTATTTAATTTATATGCCACCCATTCTACTATCCAAAGCAATACTGTTTTCATAATAGACGTGGTATAGTATAATTGAGTTTATCAGTCATGTGATGGGCTACGAAGACTCATGCAACTTTTCACTTTTGGGCATCATCTTCCCCAAACAGACTGAAAAAGAATATTTTTTAAAAAAAACTGCCAAAATTGCACATTGAAAAAACAACAACACCAAGTCCCAATCCATTTCTATTGGCCTCCAGTATTTATCTAAGAGCATTTTCTTCCCACATATAAGCATTCAGTTGTGCCTACGTCACTATTTCTAGCTTTGAATAGGCAGCAGGAAGCAGGCAAGAGCCACATTTCACAATTCTACTATTTATCTTCTTAAACCACTCCCCCCACCCGCATTCATCCCTGCGCTAAAGTTTGAATGACACTAATTTCCTGAACAAGATACCCTAGAAACCGCAGTTTATCTCATAAAATCATAACAGACAGGGTTTGTGATGTCCCCACTGCCAGGTTCTTTATTCTGTCAGTTTATAGCATTTGAAATGACGGAAGGAGATGTGTTCCTTTCATATGCCAGCCAGGAGAACAAGCCCTGTCACCAACAGTGTAATGTGCTGTGTATTATCACTCTGACTGATCCAGAGGCCCAGAGACTGTCATCTTTTTAGACTGTACAAGTCAACACAAATAAAACTGAGGAGGCAATTGATAATGTCTGAGATAGATCCAGGCTCATTTTGGCCATTACTTTTTATTCAAACCTTAGAGATGACATGATGTGAAAAATGAGCCTGTGTCTAGTTCACTGCCCATTAGTGTGTGAGCACATAATCTCCCACTTTTCACACAGAATCTCTCTGCACACACTCTGGCAGTTACAGTCAAGCCCAACCCCCACCCACCCCCATCACTGTTAGAGGAGATTTCACACCTTCCCCCCCCTTCCTCTTGGTACATAGCAAATATTATCCCTAAAGTGATAGATATATTTTAAGGAAGTGAAGTTAATAGCAATTTCATGCCAACTTTTCTGATTCTCTTTTTCCCCCTCTCTTTTCAGAATCACCATAAATGACTGAAATGTTTACTTACCATATGCTGGGTATCCATTCTAAACAAGTCCTTGACTTATGACCACATTTGAGCCCAGCATCCCCATTGTTAAGCAAGGCAGTTGTTAAGTGAGTTTTGTCCCATTTTACGACCTTTTTGCCACAGTTGTTAAGCAAATCGCTGCAGTTGTTAAAGTGAATCATCCAGTCCTTAAGTGAATCTGGCCGCTCCCGCCCACTTTTGTCTTTGCTTGTCAGAAGCCAGTTGGGAAGGTTCCAAATGGAGATCACATGACCTCAGGACAGTGCAACCGTCATAAATTTGACAGTTGCCAGGCACCCAAATTTTGATCATGTGACCGTGGGGATGCTGCAACGGTCGTAAGTGTGAAAACTGATTATAAATCGCTTCTTTCAAGCGCTGTGGTAATTTTGAATGGTCACTAAACAAATGATTGTAAATCCAGGATTATCTGTACCAGAAAATCAAAACTGATTGGCCAAACACTGAGGCATCCAGGTCTTTGGAGCACTCAGTCCATTTCATTACTGGAAATCTAAGAATTTAACCTTAATGGTATTATAGAGCAAGCTTGACTTCCACCCCCTTTATTTTCTATAATTGGAGGATTAAAGAAAACTTGGACCATGGTTCTAATGCCAGCCTCAGATAGCAGGGCCACTGCCTTCATAGATCCCCAAAACAAATATTTTTTTCATTGTATCTTGATGCAAAGAAATCCATTAATTTCTGGTACCATTCCTTCAGGGTTGCATTGTTTTGACCTGGAGTAGCAGACTGTGCTGTGAAAAGGTCTTTCTTACAATTCTGCTGAGTAGACATGACAGGCCTCTGAACATAACAGAAAGCAGGGTCTGTGTGAAACCTGAATCAGTTTCCTGGAGAGATTTTGCATAGTTGCTAACACTACCCCGTGCACAAGGACTATTCCTATTACTCTCCAGCATAACCTTTAATTACCCCCTCCATCCCCAAAATATCCCTCAATTACCTTGCAGGCAGAATTATATGCATATTTCAAAAGTTCTCCCAGGGCTTCAGTGATAAGCATTAGGTTCTTATGGTTCACTGGTTTAAATTATAGGCTACTTAATTAAAACAATATAGAAAGCTGTCAGAATTCCATCTCATTTGTAGGACTTTGATTAGTTTTGGAAAGGGGGGTTAAAATAATGTTACAGCATATTTAGTTTTATTTAGGATATGCTGTCTTTAATGGTGGATGATATGTCCTTTCTCAGCTTGGTTAGTGGGAATTCCACTAAAGATAATGTGAAAAAGAATTGTTTTATGATCCTATATTTCAGGAACAGAAGTTTAAAATACAGTTTTGGCCCACATTTTAAGTTAAGGCTTAAAAATGTGAACGTTTAAAGCAGATATTAAAGTTTAGGGTATTACACAAAGATGTGGTAAAGATTATGAATCATTCCTTATTTCTGAAATTATAAATAGAAGAATTGGTGGGAGGCTTCTCTCTTAATAGAATTATACACCGTGATCTGTACTAATTAATTCTTTAAATATTCATAATGTATAGTTTATAATGTGACGATGTATATAATTGTGTCCCACACACAAAACTGAAATTGCAGATCAAGATCAACTTCCAAGAGGAGTACTTTGATTTAGTCAACAGTTTATTTATTTATTTATTAAAAAAGCAATGCTGTTTTATTGATGTTTATCACTTTGGAATATTATTGTATGTTTTTTCTTTCTGTATAATAAACCACCAAAAATAAATTATTGACTACCGAGTGTGTAAATATTATCATCAACCACAATAGCAACAACAAAATCATTTATCTATTTTCCTTTTCAGTCTTATTTATCTTTTGGATACATGACACAAAAACTGATAATTGTTCCATAAAGAAAATGTAAGAGGCACGTCTTGATATTATATAAAGACAGTGACCTAAGGGGGGGGGGGAATCATTTATTTTACAAACTTATATGTCTGGCTATCTTTACCAATATATTTTTCAACCTTCCTCCACAACAACCCTATGAGGTGGGTTGAGCTAAGAGAGAGAGTGACTGGCCCAAAGTCACCCAGTCAGCTTTTCTGCTTAAGGTGGGACTTGAACTCACAGTCACTTGTTTCTACGTCAGCACCTTAACTCTTATACCAAATTGGCTCTTATACAACAAAACTGTACGAAAAGTACTCTGCCGTGTTTCTGGCACTCCATTTATGTTGGCAGTCAATTTGTCTATCTATCTACCTATATGCATATTTTCTCACACACAAATACAAGCGAAGAGTCTCTTCTCATCTCCCTCTACAAGTATTATGATCCAAAAACAACAATTATATATTTTCAACCACTGGGATAATAGCAGTGATAGAGAATTTTGTACGCTTAAACAAATGACCATGCCTAAAAAATGGATTAATATACTTTGATATAAAAGTGTTTCCTGGGTGATACCACTCTTTGAAGCTGTTCATTTTGACCAGTGTTGCAAATCATTCATTCTAGCTTATTTGATTCATGACTTAAGATATGTATGTTTTTTTTTCTTTTGAAGATTACTTTGCTACTATTGAAGTTTCTTGATGAAAACCCTGGAAACAAGGTGAGAAAGTGTTTCCCCTTTTCTGTCTCTTTGCACTCCACTCTGAAGTATACAGTAACATCTACCACAGATGCTCTAGTGAATCTTAATTAGGCATATGCAGATAGTTCAAAATCTATTCAAGATGGATTATCTGAATGAATGCTACTAAATTATCTTTTTATTATCCTTTTGATGTCTGCTGGGGAGAGTCAGTAGAGAACCAGCAACCATATGATAATTTCTCTACTCTAGAGAAAAATAGAAAAATGGCAAGATGATAAACAATTGGAATGTGCAAACATATTCCCCCAAAGTATAGCTTTGAATTATATTGTTCCCAATAAGATAATCTCTGATCCCATTCATGAAACTGCTTGATTCACCCAGAAAGTGAATCATTGGGCTCTTCAGATATCTACCCAAGTGAAGTGAACCCCTTTCAATCTTTGGCAGGGTGAGTAAAAGAAAAATTTTCTTTTTATCATTTTATTTCAAAGGCTAGAGTCTGAAAATGAAGTTGGGCACAAACAGTATATGGGATTGTTCATGGCAAGTGTACAGCAATAGCAGTGACACTTAGACTTATATACTACTTCATAGTGCTTTTACAGCCCTCTCTAAGCAGTTTACAAAGTTAGTGTATTGCCCCAACAATCTGAGTCCTCATTTTACCTACCTTGGAAAGATGGAAGGCTGAGTCAACGTTGAACTGGTCAGGATTGAACTCCAGACTGTGGACAGAGTTTGCCTGCAATACTGCATTCTAACCACTGTGCCATCATTGCTAAGATCATGTTATTCAGCATTGTTGTCCATATTTGGCATACACACAGAGAGAATCCACATGATTTGAGACAAAATGTGAGCCATTTTTGCAAGCGCATAGGTAGAATTGCACATTTCTGCTCACGTGCCTGCATGTGTAAGAAAAGTTGGGATTGGGGAGAGAATGAGAAAGGGAAAGAAGATCAAAAGATGGATGAAATAATTGGCATTTGGTTTGGTTCTTGGAATTATATAAAAATGTGGTATGTCCTCTTCCAATAATGTATTTGATCCTAATTCCATTGACATTTAGACACCAAACTAAGTCCCCATATGCTTCATTAGACCTTCATGAATGGCTCATGGCCACTGCAACAACTGCCCCAAGATCTGTGGCTTGTGAATTTACTGATTTTATTCATAATTGAGTTCTAATGCTGTTAATTTTTTAATTTGAATATTATCCACCCTTGTGTATTCTCCTGAAGGTATTCAAAATGCCTATATGCTTTCATTTATACACACAGGCATCCTTAAAAATAAGTTTATAGTTGCTTACAATAACTGTTTAAATAGAGATGGCACAACTGTCCTGGCTTATGTCTTGTGTACTGAAGGGCTTGCCATGCACACTGAGATTTGGGCATTTGGCTCTTGGTTTGGTTTTGTTGCTAGTATAACTTGGGCTCTGTCAGTGTCACAAAGTCCTCCATCTCCTCTTTTCCGATTTGCTTAGTCCCTTGGACTTGGCATTCTAGTTAGTGTAACCGCTGGAACTCAGCTATATAATGTCCAGCCTTAGAGAAGCGGTAAACATTCCAGGGCTGAGTCTCCAGATTGTTAATTCCCTGCACAGATGGCTCTGCATAAGACACTGTGGGAGAAGAGTGTCTTCTTAAAGCCAATTAAATAGAATCCTTGTCCAAGAAGGATTTTCAGAATGCCTATGCATGCAAATTCATGACGTGCCTCACGACATCTTTAGGCAGTGCTACTTCTCTCTTCTACCTTTATCAAGAGTAAAAGACAGAGTTGGGCACAGTATTTGCATGCTAGTTATTTCTTGCTTGCAATTACATTGGACAATTTTTGTTGTCATTATTCAGCATTAGAGTATTTTTTTTTAATACTGAGAAATATTTTAAATGTAACATTAAAATTGCACTGCTTCAGAAACGGAATTAGTTTTTATGATTTCTAAAAACAAAAGTTCCCTTGACTTGAATTTGATAGACTAGACTAGATAGATACACATCCATGTAGTTTTCTTGACAAAAAGATGGGAATGCTTTGCCTTTGCTGCCTTCTGGAATATTTTCTCACCTTCCTGGACTAATCTACTATCCTGGGATTTTCTGATCTCCCATCAGATACTAACCAGGTTTTTCAAGTTCATTGAAGTCAGTTAGTGTTGCCCACTTAGAAGATTAACAAGGAGTTCTGGTAATTAGTCTTTGAAGATAAAGTAGATATGACTAACATCCTGTACTAAATGACTGTGCATGTAATTGAGGAATATAACCCAAATAACTATTTTTAGTGCTTTCAATATAGAAATCAGTCCAATTGCAGATTTCTTTCTATATATGCTGGAAATAATAATTGTAAGAGAAGTCATGCAATCCAAACTTAATATTATCAATGAGTAAACCTGATAGGCCTCAATGGGACTTAGATATATATATATAGGAGTGTGCAGCCGATCAATCATGAATAAACAGAAGAGGAAAAATTTGCAGGCAGGGGAGGTTCTCTTCAAGAACTTATAATTGTAGTCATTTGGTGTTTACACACTGTGCTCTGAAAAACTTTCTGAGCTAAAAATGCATTCCTGATCAATTGAAATTAATGGAATGTTTGCCAATGCCTTAAGTGGGAAAGGAATTGCAGCCCAAATCTCCATGGAAGTCCAAACTGAAGCAATGATTTGCAGAATGAATCTAGAAAAGTCAACACCATTGTAATTCAGAATTCCCTTGCAGCGTTGCCGTGGTCATTACAAAGTTTGGTAACATCTTATCTTCGCATGCATGCAGTACACGTTCATTTACCGATGCAAAGGAAAAGAGAGCAAAATACAATGAGCCTTTGGGGAAAGGCAAAGCATATAACAATTACCCCCAAAAAGAAAAGAAAAGTACCCTTGGGAATTAAGCAAACATTGAATGTAAGAGATAGGAATGAGACAAATATTGAATTAAGGCAAGCACTGCCTGAGATGGCAATCACAATTTTAGAAAGGGTGGTGGAAAGTGAAGTTGTTGGTTGAAGGGAAAGGCAGGAGTTACAGATAAGGTCTCCTAACTTCCATGCTATGATATTAAGTCATGCTTCAAATTCCTGGGACAAAATAAACATAATCTGCATGGGGTGCTTGCCACAGAGCCTTTTTATAAGGTATAATTCTGACATCACAACTGTGCAATTTTGGCCTGTGGCCTAGAAATCAAAGTGTGCTTAAATCTGATGCATAGCTTCCCAACTCATAGCATCACAAAAATACCCTTAATTCACAGTGATTGCCATCACAGTTGGCCTAATGTGCATTTAATTGCATCTATGGGCTTTAGTTGTGAAAAATAAATTGTACGCTGATTTTAATGAAATCATTTTTCCCCTCAATTAATGTGTTGCAAATGTTGGCTACGTATAGTACAGGATCACTGTTTAGCAGTCATTAATTTTGTTTTATTTTATTTTTTATTTCCACTTATATCCTGCCCTTCTCCGGAGACTCAGGGTGGCTTACAATTTCAAGCACAGCTCAATGTGCTTAGCAAATTCCTTCATTCCTTGTATATGCCTGCTTATTTTGGGGGGGGGTTTGCCCCCCACCCCCAGCGGCATTTTTACAAAGTCAGCTTATTGCCCCCAACAATCTGGGTCCTCAGTTTTCCTACCCCGAAAGGATGGAAGGCTGAGTCAACCTTGAGCCTAGTGAGATTCGAACCAACACTAATTGCAAGCAGATGGAACTAAGTGGAGTCACTTAGCCAGAGCACTAATTAAGTGCGCCACCAAGGCTTACCTTGGTGCTTAGCCTTATTCTATTATGTGCTTAATTGGTCAAAAGAATTTAAATCTGCCTTTAGTCCAAATTCAAACTCCTAGTCTTCAGTGAATGAAACAGCAGGCTAGTTTTGCCAGATGATCAATCACATCCAGCATTGTTCTGAACTGATATTTTTTTACTCTAGCTTTGCATGAGCTACCTGAAGATGTCTAATCCAGCCACTGTTATGTAGCAGTTGAAGGGGTTAGGCTAGGATTGAAAAGACCCAGGGTGTTTCCATACTCTGTCATGGGAAATCACTGACTAGGGGACAGGTGATCACTGTCGGCCCAATCTACGTTGTAGGGGTGGTGTTGTGGGGATAAACTACACTATAGGAGTCCACCCTGTAATTCCACCTAGAATATTGGAAGCAAAAGCAAGATAAAAAGCTAACAAAATTCCCAAACGCTCACCTTGTCAGGATCATAGGCTACAATGCTGAGGTTGGCCACAGGTGTTCTGGCAGAAGCATGTTCCTCAATCTGACCTGAAACATTGACCTCTGTAGGGCCTGTGAAGTTGCAGGGAAAACCCGTGCATAAATAAAACTGAGGTTTGTTATCGTTGATATCGTTGATATGGATGGTCACCTGGGAGCTCACTTGTGCCACTTGATGGTAAATGTTCAAATTTTTTTCTTGAGCCTGTCCATTGAAGCAAGAGAGATGGCTTAGTTTGGAGGTCTACTTAGTTTAGTAATTTGATGCTTTTGTATACAGAAAGATTTTTGTATATTAACAGGCTTTTGACAAAAAGTAGGGGTAGAGGAGGACATAGACCAACCATTTCCCAGGGCTGCTTTGCTACTCACAACAATCTGAAATTGCACCTCTTCACCTGGCACACCTTCTCGGTCCAGGTTACTACTCACAGTGATGACTCCTGTGGACTGGTTCACTGTAAACAGGTTGCTGGCATCTAGAGACGGAGATAATCAGAAAACTGTCTTATCAACAGTGTTGGAAAAGTTAATTCTTCATGAAGGATGGCCATTGTGTTTGGCTTTTAATTTGGACCTCAAGAAAGGGGTGTGCTTTTGTATAAGAGTCAGTAGAGATTCTCAGTCATCCAGATCATGGTTGTTGCAAAGGTGCTTTTTTCATGAGGCAACTGGACTTTCTGTTTTTTTCTTTGAAGATGTTTCGCTTCTCATCCAAGAAGCTTCTTCAGCTCTTACAGGATAGTGGGGAATGGAAGGATTTATATTCCTTGCAGACAGCTGGTAATTTGCAAAAAAATTATAATAATAATTGCAGACTACAGGAACCTCAGGTGACCCTGAGGACACAGTTAAGTGCTTCAAGGACCCTCTAAAAGAATGCAAATTACCAGCTTCTGCAAGGAATATAGATCCTTCCAATCCCCACCATCCTGTCAGAGGTGCAGAAGCTTCTTGGATGAGAAGTGAAACTTCTTCAAAGAAAAAACCAGAAAGTCCAGTTGCCTCATGAAAAAAGCATCTTTTGTATAAGAACAATTTTCTAACCATTTGGTGCGTTAGAGGACCTCAAGAAGGTCCTCTGACACCCTCTTCCTCCAACTCTTGGGATGGAGAGACAAGAAAAAGTTTAAGATTGCAGTCATCCAAGATTAAGCCATGAGACCATTTCTGGAACTGTCCATTGCATGGATAAGCTGTGGAGTGGCGTACAGAAATCGTGAGAATTTAAGTCCAAAATTTATAGAAGACACTACATATCTGTGTAGGAAAACTTCTAATGCAAAGGAAGCCAAGAAGATGACTTGGGAAGAATGTGATAGGAGCCAGGCTTTCTGCTTTAATGAATAAATAATGGGTCAGGAAAGGACTGAACATCAGCTATTATTTCCTAAGCATAAGGGTGCTGCTATGCATTTTGTAGACATAAAGTATCAATATAGTAATTAAAAATTAGAGGCATATCCCTCTTCCCCAGATTTTTTACTCACTGATGACACTGTAAAGGATTATATCATTCACATCTTTGTCCTTGTCAATGGCCAATATTGTCATTATAGGAGTACCCTAGAAAGAAGAAAGCCTGAATAAGATACGACATATTTTGTATCTCCACAGTATGTAAAGAACGAACCTGATTTGCCAATGTGTTCATCAACCCTTGCAGTTGTGCACAATTCTAGCTTTATAAAAAAGAAATAAAAGGTAAACCATCTTCCACCAAGAAAATAAAGTGATCCACCTTCTAGATAAATCATTGCTGCTCAGGAAAATAAATTCAGGTGTCTAAAAAAGCAATTCTGTCTTGATCTCCAGGGGACAATTTATTCAGGATACTGCTTATAAGCGCTATCTGCTTAGAGCTCAAAGGATTGTTAGAGACCCCCCACACCCATTTTATGGTGTGTTTCTCTTGCTCACCTCTTGAAGGAGGTTTCAAAGTATTTCTAGCAGAACTTCCAGATTCTGTAACAGCTTTGTTCCCTATGCCATCCGTCTGGTAAATGCACAAAATTTGTTTCTCTCACCATGTACATGTATACATCCAAACTAAACTGTGTTGTTTCTCTGTGTCATAACATGTGTGGGTATATGCATAATTTTGTATTTTATTTATTTTGTCATGTTTATGTAGTGTATATTGGAGGTGGTGACCCTTTGAGAGCTGTATGCAACAAAATTCCATTTTAATGTATGCTGATTAATGTACATTCAAAGTGATAATAGTTATTCCATGTCTATGTCGATTTGAAGAAGCAATGGAAAAGCATTCAGAGAACTGCTCTTGCTGGATTTTTAAAAACATTTTGTCAGTATGAAATCATTCATATACTATGTGCTTTCATTTAGATTCATACTGGAAGCAGATATTGACGACATTCAAAACTTGAATGATGTCAACAGGTTGACAATGACGTCAACAAGATGTCAACAGGTTGGCTTGCAGGAAGGGGAATTAGATCAAGTATATATTCAGTGTGTTCACTTTGGATTATAAAAAAAAATACTAGAACCAAGTGGTAGAAGATGAATACTTTGTTTCGCCAAGCATGATTAGACACAAGGAATTTGTCACATGTAACACTTTTTTTCTCAAGGGAAAGGACACAGAGGCAAAATGAGGATTCACAAATGTAGAACTGGATTTCACCACCTGTTATAATTATTAATTTCCCTCTGTCTTT
>JANHFM010009652.1:0-15199 GCA_032468115.1 Grayia smithii
TTCAGTCGGGTTTGTTGGTCACGTACCTATCTCCCAGCTGCATGGCCACAGCCCTGCCCACACTGCTTGATGTCTTGACCGAAGTGGCAGTTGAACTCCCCAACCGTTTGGTTGTGGAAGATTTCAATCTACCATCGATCGGTGAGACATCTGAGACAGTTTGGGAGTTCATGGCCTCCATGGTGGCTATGGACCTGACTCAGGTTGTTCAGGGCCCAACTCATAGGGAAGGACACACACTCCACCTGGTTTTTCTCTCTGGGCAGTGGATAAGTGGCAGTGGATAAGTGGTAGGGGGGAACTTTCTATTGCCCCCCTGTCATGGACCAATCATTTCCTCCTTAGACTGGACTTTCTGTCCGCCATCCCTCCCCACTGGGAGGCAGAACCAGTAAGATGGTTCCGCCCCAGGCACCTGATGAACCCTGAGAGGTTCGTGACAGAGCTTGGGACCTTCCCTGCGATTTGACTGAGGCACTGGTAGTGTCCTGGGAATGGGCAGCTGCCGGGGCCTTGGACCGAATTGCACCTTTGCAGCCTCTGATCCAACACAGATCCCGGGTGGCTCCCTGTTTCTCCATGGAGCTCCGGGAAATGAAGCATCGGAAAAGACGCCTAGAGGAGAGATGGAGATCCTCCCAATCTGAATCTGATTGAACACAGTTAAGAACCCATATTAGGTCTTATCTTGTGGTGATGGACGTGGCGAAGCATGATTACTTCGCCGCTCTCATTGCATCTGCAGAAAATCACCCAGCAGCCCTGTTTAGAGTGACCCACTCTCTCCTTCATCAGGGAGCGAGGGAGGACCCCTTACAGGGCAGAGCTGAGAATTTTGCAGTTTCTGCAAGATAAAATCACTCAGATCTGGACTGGGTTGGACTCTGACTGGGCAGAATCCACCAAGGAGAAGAGGGTATGTCTCGAGGGTAACACTTGGGTTGTGTTTGACCCTGTTTACGTCGATGAAGTGGACAGGATTGTGGGTAGACTGGGTGCCACCACGTGTTTGTTGGATCTGTATGAATCTGTGGACCTGGCTAGTTTCAGCAGCTCAGGAGGTGATGGGAGACTGGATCCAGACAATTGTCAACTCTTCTCTGAGGGAGGAGGTCTTCCCCGCCTCTCTTAAGGAGGCGGTGGTTCAACCCCTCTTCAAGAAGCCTGCCTTGGATCCAGACTTCCTCAACAACTATCGGATCATATCCAACCTTCGTTTTTTAGCGAAGGTTGTTGAGTCAGTGGTGGCGCAACAGCTCTCACAATTCCTGGAGGAAATGGAGTACCTAGACCCATACCAATTGGGGTTCCAGCGCAGTCATAGCATGGAAACGGCATTGGTCGCCTAGTAAATGAACTCTGGCGGGCCCAGGATGGGGGTTGTTCCTCCATCCTAGTCCTACTTGACCTCTCAGCAGCTTTCAATACCATCAACCATGGTATCTTATTGCAGCGGGTTGGGGGTAGGAGGCACTGTTTTGCAGTGGTTCTCCGCCTACCTCTCAGGTCGCTCGTAATTTGTATGGTCGGGGGACAGAGGTCCACCCCGAGGCCCCTAACACATGTGGGGTGCCTCAGGGGTCGGTTCTCTCCCCCCTGCTCTTTAACATCTATATGAAACCACTGGGTGAGATCATGCGTGGTTTCGGGGTGAGGTATCATCAGTATGCTGATGATACCCAGCTTTACATCCCCACCCCTGACCACCCTAGGGATGCCCTTTCCATGATGTCTCATTGCCTGGAGGTGGTACAGGCCTGGATGGGTAGGAACAGGCTCAGACTCAACCCTCCAAGACTGAGTGGCTGTGGATGCCGGCACCTCATGTTCTAGAGGTCCCATCACTTTTGATGGGGGAGGAGGTACTTGCTCCCTCTGAAAGGGCCTGCAACTTGGGTGTCCTCCTGGATTCTTGGCTGTCTCTAGAAGACTATCTGACAGCCATGTCCAGGGGGGCTTTCGCCCAGGTTCGCCTGGTGAGCCAGTTGCACCCTTTCCTAGACCGAGATGCCCTTCGCACAGTTACTCACGTCCTGGTTACTTCTCAGCTGGATTATTGCAATTCCCTCTACATGGGGCTGCCCTTGAGGTGCACCCGGAGACTCCAATTGGTCCAGAATGTCATAAATATGAACCAGTTGCCAAGCATCCAAATTTTGATCATGTGACCACAGTGATTCTGCAGCAATCATGAGTCTGAAAAATGGTCACGTCACTGTTTTCAGTAGTCTTGAAATATTGTATCTATAAAGTTTTACAACAGTTTACCTATAACAGATAGTCCTCAGCTAGAGGACTAGAAAAGTCACTAAGCAAATGTTTGTAAGTTGAGGACTACCTGGTACAGGTAAACTGTTATAAAATTTTATAGATACAATATTTAAGAATTAAGTTGACTTTTGTGGTGATCTTTACATAAATGGCAGATAAAATTAAAGTATCCTACCTTTTAATAAGGAATTGGTATTCTGTTTAGAAGCATTTTTACCTAAAGGCTTATAATATTGGCAGGCTCAGCATTTGCATTCTCATTAGCTCAATCAAGCCCTCTAGAAATAAACTGAACATATCATATCAAACTAATTTATCAATGCTTACACCAGATGGCATTATAAGAAGACTGGGCATTCAGCATGAACCCAGAAGGATATTTATAATCTTTTGCCGTGGTTCCAGATTAATTCTATGAAAACAGACCTATCTGACAAAGATCACTTTCTTCAGGCATTAATGTTGAATTCATTACAGTAGCACAAAAACCCCACTAATGGCAACAGTGCTCAATTTTATTTTCAGTTGCCCATTCCAAGAATGCATGAATAATGTTATCCTTTTAACTGCAATAAATGTCATCAAAGCAGGACCTGTGTACTGATTCTTGTTTGCCACATGAATGTACCCAAGGATCTAAAATGGGCTATCTGTACCAGAGTGCCGTTAATTTGGAGGCTGTGATTAATCAGTTCAGCACAATAAACTTGGCAAAAATGTATAACAATGTATCACAAAAACAAGTATAACAATGATAGGACAAGAGAAATGCCTTGCAGGAAGTATTGATCAGAATCCCTGCAATAACCTCTCGATCATTTTTAGAGGAAAATTTTAGCTGTCATGATTGCAGAGATAACATCCTGAAGGTTAAGCAAAGCAAATGCAAAGCAAATGCAGAAATATGTGTTTAAATGTTCTGATATTCTATATAAGTTCAGCTTTCAAAGAATGGTTTTGGTGGTATAATGAACAGTAATTTAAATAAATATTTATAGGATTGCACTGCATGAAAACAAAGCATATTGATTAAACCTTCGAGGTAGAATGTTCTCTCTCTATTTCAGGATTTATTTTGCACTGAATATATAAACATTTGATCCAATTGTAACATTTTGATTCATTTACTCAAACTTCTGTACTGGCTATATCAAAAAAAAAATTATCAAAGTAATATATTGCTGTAAATCAAACACTTGCCCTGTGACAATCTGTAGGTTACAATATAATCAACATAATTCCCCTTGGTGGTACACTTAGCCTCGGTGGTGCACTTAGCTAGTGCACTGCTAAGTGTTTTCACTTAGCTCCATCTGCCTGCAATTAGTACAAGTTCGAATCTCACCAGGCTCAAGGTTGACTCAGCCTTCTATCCTCTCGAGGTAGGTAAACTGAGGACCAGATTGTTGGGGGCAATAAGCTGACTTTGTAAAAATGCCGCTTGAGCGGGGCAAAAGCCCTAATAAGCAGGCATATACACGGAATGAAGGCTATTGCTAAGCACATTGACTTGTGCTTAAGAAATTGTAAGCCATCCTGAGTCTCCGGAGAAGGGTGGCATATAAATTGGAATAAAAATAAAAAATAAAAAATAAAATAATGCATAGATCTCTATCAGTGAAGTTAATCTAGAAGTATAGGTAGTCTTCAACTTACAACCACAATTGAGTCCAAAATTTCCATTGCCAAATAAGACAGTTTTTAAGTGAATTTTGACCCATGTTTCTTGCCACAGTTGTTAAATAAGTCACTTGTTAAGTTGTTGTTAAATTAGTAACACAGTTGTTAAGTGATATGGCTTCCCCACTGACTTTGCTTGTCTGAGATTTGAGATTTATTGACATTAACACCCAGATTTCTCAGCAATAGTCAGGTGATTAAAGTCTGTCCAACTCTTTCTGAGGCAAAATTCATTTTATGGCTGAGAACAAGTGGGGGCTTATCCTGATCCTCTTTCAGTATCTTTCCTCTTCAAAGTGCTGTATAATTAGCTATGTAAATAGAATGACAGTAGTTTTGGAGGACATTGGGACACTGAAAGCTGATTCACAAAGATGACATAATATGTTGCAGAAATAGTGCTTCATAAAAAGGATATGTGTAGGAAATTACCAGGCTGAACCCAAGGGAGACATCAAACACATCATCAGTCACAAGTCCCTACATGCCCACAAGAGATCTAAGTCCAGCCACCTTGAATGTCTTTGACTCCTATCTGCCACCCATTTGCTTTGTCCATTAGTAGTTCAGATTCTTGTAGTGAGCTTAAGTTTGCAATAAATCTTTATATTCATTTGAACTGCCTGGATTTCCTGATTACCCTGGCACTTGACATTATGTAAATATGGTAGGTAAAGAAATCCATGTGAATTTTACTCCACTAGACATACCCGACTATAAGGGATGGTGCTCAGCTGCATTTCAAAGCCATTGAGCCAGGGCTGTACATATGGCACATAGGTGTATATCTTCCATTGTTAAAATAATTGTACATGGGGTATCATTATCAGCCAAAATTTTATTGGGAAGTAAAATTCTAATTTTTGCTTTGATGTTAAATCAGTTATTTAGACTGGACTCCCATAACCTTACCTGTCAACCATCCTGTTGGTAAATGCAGCAAAAGAAACTCCTGGACATTATTTTACCAAGAGTATAACTTTACCAATAATTCCACATAAGAGTAGCAAAGCCGGTTCTAAAGTACAGAAGTAGCAACGCCGGTTCTAAACTTTTCATTGTCCACCAATCAATTGTATCCATTTTGTTTAGGAAACAGCTCGGAGATTTCCCAGGGTTTGACCTTGGGGTGTTGGGGCCATCCTGGGCTGCATTGGCTCACTTGAATTCCTCAACTCCCTCCCAAGCCTCCCTTGCATTTCAATCCTTTCCCTCCCCCCTCCCTGTTTCTGTTATCTGGTTGAGACTAGGGGTGCATGGCAAGTCAGCCATGACACCACTAATCCCACTGAATTTAGCCATAAAAACCAATTGGATTTAGTATTGATTAGTTAGTTACTTATAGAATCAAACTAATATACATGTAACTAGTCTAGTGAAACAGATACCTAAAATCTTCTATATCTTCAAAGTTTAAATATAGTGATCAATATACAGTATATTTCTTCCATAGCTTTATTCATGGCAAAAGTATAACAATATTTCAGTTCATTCATGTCTATCATCTAAATTATTGTCTAGGCCAGGCAACCTCTGAATATAGAATTTTGCACAGAATTATGAAGTCAGTGGATAATCAAACTTAGCTTTGTGACTTTTAGAAAGAAGGCTTTGTGTTTCACACAGCATTGTGACTGATGCAGAATCTAGCACCTTAATCTATTTTTGAAAATAAATATTGAGGTATCATAGTTATCTAAATCATATGAATCTATATCCATTTTCAAACATCAATGCCAAAATATGCCCTTGCTTTAAAAACAAGCATTTTCATTGTGTGAAAAGACCCATCTGTACATTTTGACAGCATCCACAAGGCTTTTTCTGAGCATGTTTATCGAAGAAAACAAATGAGAAAAAATTTGTGCCATGGCTCAAATTAATCTTCATTGCATCCCACATAACATAGACTTTATGTTGAAGTTTTTTGTTTAAGTGCAGTATCAATAAAATATTACTGAAGTATCTTCAACTTTGGTTACTCTTAAATCATCACAAAGTAAAGCCACAGCATGAAAAATGCATAATTTAGCTTTAATTGGATAACTTGTTAACATAATTCTTCTTGGGTACAAATTTCCTGGCACAGATTATTACCAGCAATAATTACTGTAGTTCCATTTTTAAAAATAACTTTCATGTCAGTGTATATGAACATTTCCCTACACCAGGACAATTTCTTCCTAAATTACCCAGGTCATGCAATGCACAATTAGCTATATCCTCATTTGCAGGAGTCACCTAACTTTCTAATTATATAACAGCATTACAGTTACTCTTTTCTTCATTCCAGGGCACGGATTATATGGAACTTTTGAAATGTTGTCCTCCTGGAGGAAAACTAGAGAAGACCAACATGTAAAAGAGAGAACTGCAGCTGTGTTCGCAGACTCCATGCTCTCCTTTTCTCTCACCACTGCCATGTATCTGGTGACTTTTGGGATTGGTGCCAGCCCTTTCACCAACATTGAAGCAGCCAGGATCTTCTGCTGCAATTCTTGTATTGCAATTTTCTTCAACTACCTCTATGTACTCTCCTTTTATGGTTCCAGCCTCGTATTTACTGGCTACATAGAAAACAACTACCAGCATAGTATTTTCTGCCAAAAGGTACCAAAACCAGAGGTATTGCAAGAGAAGCCTGCTTGGTATAGATTTCTTCTGACAGCCAAATTTAGTGAGGATACAGCAGAGTCAGAGGAAACAAACAGTTATGAAAGCCACCTTTTGGTGTGTTTCCTCAAGCGTTATTACTGTGACTGGATAACAAACACATATGTCAAGCCTTTTGTAGTTCTCTTTTACCTTATTTATATTTCCTTTGCCTTAATGGGCTACTTGCAGGTCAGTGAAGAGTCAGACCTCAGTAACATTGTAGCAACTGCAACACAAACCATGGAGTACACTGCTGCTCAGCAGAAGTACTTCAGCAATTACAGCCCTGTCATTGGGTTTTATATTTATGAATCAATAGAATATTGGAATATGACCGTTCAAGATGACATGCTAGAGTATACTAAGGGGTTTGTAAGGATATCTTGGTTTGAGAGCTATTTGAATTATCTGAGAAAACTCAATATATCAACTGGATTATCTAAAAAGAATTTTACCGATATGCTGAGGAACTCCTTTCTGAAAGCTCCCCAATATGCCCATTTTTCAGAGGATATAATTTTTTCCAAAAAATACAATAATGAAGTTGAAGTGGTGGCCTCTCGAATGTTCTTGGTAGCTAAGACCATGGAAAGCAAACGAGAAGAGCTCTATCACCTCCTGGAAACCTTACGAAAGCTGTCTCTCAAATCTAAAGTGAAGTTCATTGTTTTCAATCCATCCTTTGTCTACATGGATCGTTATGCCTCCTATGTGGGGGGGCCCTTGCAGAACTCCTGTATTAGTGCTTTATTCCTGCTCTTCTTCTCTGCATTCCTGGTGGCAGATTCTCTCATCAATGTATGGCTCACACTCACCGTTGCCTCAGTCGAATTTGGAGTTATAGGTTTTATGACCCTATGGAAAGTTGAGCTGGACTGTATTTCTGTGTTGTGTTTAATTTATGGAATTAATTATACAGTTGACAACTGCGCACCTCTCTTGTCAACATTTGTCCTGGGCAAAGATTTCACAAGAACTAAATGGGTAAAGAATTCTCTGGAAGTGCACGGGGTAGCAATTTTACAGAGCTACCTCTGCTACATTGTTGGTCTGATTCCTCTCGCAACTGTGCCTTCAAATCTGACCCGTACACTGTTCAGGTGCTTGTTTTTGATAGCATTAGTCACCTTCTTTCATAGCTTTGCCATTTTACCTGTGATACTAACTTTTCTACCACCGTCAAAGAAAAAAAGGAAAGAGAAGAAAACTCCTGAGAATCGAGAGGAAATAGAATGTGTTGAAATGGTGGATATGGATAGTACCCGTGTGGTTGACCAAATTACAACAGTCTGACTAGTTGGTTTGTCTTGCTTTTTTTTAAAAAAATCACCCCTAAATATTGCCAAGAGAAAAAAATCATATTGATTATAACAATAGGATTTGGATGTCTGTTTTCAAATTAAAACCAGGAGCATCCAGAGCACCATGTGAAGGAGAAAATGTGACTGTTTGTGGATTAGCCTTCACATATAAAGTACAGTGACATTTACATTCACCCAATACAATGAGAGTATCAACTTGGGTTGCTACCTGAGATAAAGACAATAGAGATGGGTTATTAAATAGCATACTGCCGTGTCTGCCCTGCCAATGCTGCTGCCCCTGGGGCAGTGTGTGCCCACACATTGAAAGGTCAACTGTCAAGGCTGAAGAAGCAGTAAGTGTACATTTTGGACACAGAGGCTATATAAAACTTTCAGTATAGCAATAACTCAGTTCCATGAGTCAGCTATAATGGATCTTAGCCATTACATATAACTTTTATTTCTATTGCTTCTTTTTTTCTTTTTTCTTTTTCTGAATAGAAACATATATGCAAGTTGTTAAACAAAAGCAAACCAACAATGGCCAAGAAATCCAACTTTATGCACAGCTAAATAGAGTTATCGCTGTTAATCTAGGGTCATTTCGCAGTTGCCTTCTTTTCTGAACTAATAAATATTTTAAAGTGGAATTAATCCCCTATATATTTTAATACAACATAATTTTCTAGCATTTTTAAAGGAAAAAAAAACAAAATTAGTAATACATATAAACATATTCAAGTTATCTGTTACATCATTTTTTTCAGAAGGGTTTATTAATGTTATTCAATAGGGATTATTATTTTGTTGTTGTTGTTATTGAAAACCCTGCTTTCCTATACTAGATTTGATAGCATTCTCTGATATGTTAGGAGATCTAATGGCAGGTTGGGAAAGGAATATATTTAGCAAATCCTACCAAAATCCATGAAGCAAGCCTCAGATGCCTAAATTTTGTGTCACAAATGTGTATGTTGTAGAACGTCTTAAACTACCAGCCATTGTTCCAGGCTGTACACTATTAGTGCACAAAAAGAGGCTCGATGTGTAGCCATACATAATATGTAATGTAAGTCACAATCTTCAACTAGAATTTATGTCTCTGAAGTCTCTACTATAAACTATAAATCAAGGAAATCAGTTGAACTCTCCAGAAAAGTGGTTTTGAATTCTTAATGCTGCAGACTTTCATGAGATAATGTTTAAAGGAACTGTTCTAATATAATAAAACATAGTAAATAGTTATCACTGCCCTCTTGAAAGGTATAAGATGTGGTGCCAGAGAGAAGAAGGAATCAAACAATTTACAGTTCTGCAGTGAACTAGGCCAGAGGGATCCATAAAACACATTTCCATCATCTTTGGTGTATCTACTTGGTATATCCCTGATATTTGCTAAAAAATAATATTGCCCTCTGTGATACAGAAAAATACCGAATTTGCTTACAGTACTGACAACTCACAAATTCTGGAAAATTTCAATTGACATTAGCTACTTGTAGCTTTAGTGCTGGGCATGCTATTAGAGTCATAGTAGGTAAAATGTGTACTGAACAGATGGAACAGAGCAGACTATTTCTATTTCTCAGAGTTCCTTCTTAAGTAGGCAGGATCCCAGTGACACCAGTCAGTCAATTCTCTAGATCTGGTACTTGGCCTCCCAGAGTTTTCCTTTCTCTTATTATTTGGCCTGAAAAAAATGGCAAAGTTGAATTAGAATTGTGCAGCAGTAATCACCAAATTACACTATTTTTATCTTTATATTGGCACTGTCCTTTTATACCAAATCCTCTATACATTGCAGATAATAAGATTGGCATGTTGATGTAGCACAGGGGTGTCAAACTGAAGGCCCGGGGGCTGAATCAGGCTCATAGGGTGCTTACATCTGGCATGCGGGGCCGCCCTGGAAACAGCAAAGGATGGGCCCGCAGTGCCTCTGCCAGCAAAAATGGACTCGGGAGGGCCGAGCTGGCAGAGGGTTGCAGGACACTGTTGCAGCCAAAAATGGAGCTCAGGAGCCTGTTTTCGCTGGCAGAGTGCTCAAGCCACTACAACATGAGTGACATTGAGCTGGCCAACCCTACTCTGGCCATGTCCACCCTGGCTCCCCAAGGTCAAACACAACCCTGATGCGGCACTCGGTGAAATTGAGTCTGACACCCCTGATGTAGCAGATGAGGAACTAAACTGGTTAATGTCACTGACTAATTCTTTCAACCTGGAAGCACTTCAAAGGTGCCTCTGACATGAATGGGATGGGGGGAGTAAAAGAAAAAAACTGGAGTAAGCTTTTGTGTTCCACTACAATAAGTACTCCATTAAAATAACTTACAAAAGGTATATCAGGAACTTGACAAGCTTGTAATTCAAGCATACTTGAACTTTTCTATATCACAGGGCTTTTTCAGCAATCTAGTGATTGGATAAACAGTGAGGATAAGCACACTGAATCATTTGCAAGAAAAAATAGTGCACAGTGAATTTGTTTTGTTCATTTTCAGATAGATATTCTAGCATTTTTATTCCATTGTTATAATAAACAGCTTCTTCTATTGTTGTTAGCCTCTGAAATATCTGCTATAGTAGAAAGTTAGTGTTTTGTTCCTTATCAAATACTTTTCTTCAAAAAGGGACAGTTTTATTCCTACCAAACCTTATTTTTCCCAATATGAAAACCATCACAGGATTCTTCCTCTCCCAGCATTCAGGTTGGCAAGTTGCTAAATGCATAAAATATCTGTAAAATATGCAGATATGTTTTGAAAAATGTCTTGAAATTCACAATTACTAAAACTAAATATGCTTTTGAGAGTACAAAGTAGTCGAAGGAATTTAATTCTTTCCTCCCAATTGATAAATTTAGGTCTAATTATATCTATAACTTTGTCTTCTTTTATAACAAATTTAAATTAATGCATAACAGCTTCATGTATAATGTGATTTTTTTTTCCTTATCTTACCACATAGCAGGCTCTGGTAAAATCTTACTGTATGCCCACAAATTCGTAAGCTTATATGAATTATTATTTTTTAAAATGTTCAGTTATATTTTTCAGACATGTTCTTGCTTATATATTATTCCTAAACTGGATGATAAAAGTACTTTAAATTTGGCTCTCATATTCAGACTATAAAGATGTAAATAAACGAACTCCTTATTGAACGAGATTCTTACAGTGCTGCTGAAGTGTGTCCACAAAGTTTAGGTGGACACAGGATAAACAGGTTATATACAGTGGTGGGATTCTACTGGTTCAGACCAGTTTGAGCGAACTGGTAGCTCCGACGATCAGCTGGGAGTAAACTGGTTTGCCCTGATGATCAATTGGGCCCACCCACCTACCCATGCTATTTTCCTACCTTTATCTCCTCAGCTGATTTGCACAGCAGAGCTGATTGCTGAGCAAATTAGCTGTGTTACTCCTTCAAAGAAACCCGGAAGTGAAGATTTGTTCAAACTGTGCACATGCACACAGCATGTGATCACCGAACCGGTTAAGCTGGGAGGATCCCACCACTGGTTATATGATAAACAATCATTCATTTAATGACCATTCCAAGTTACAGCAGAACTGAAAAAAGTGACACATGACTGATTTTCACATAAGCATTGCAGCATCCCCATGGTCACATGATCAAAATTCGAGCACTTGCCAATTGGCATGTACTTATGACTACTGCACTGTCCTGGGATCATGGGATCACTTAGTTACCTTCCCAGCCAGCTTCTGACAAGCAAAGACAATGGGGGAAGGTAGACCTCTTAATGACCATATGATTCACTTAAAAATTGCAGTGATTTACTTTACAGCAGTGGCAATAAAGGTCATAAAATGAGGCGCAACTCAAATTAACAACTGCCTTACTTAGCAGTGGAAATTTTGGGCATGTCTATAAGTTAAGGACTATATGCATGTGGAAATTGATTACATTTTGAAGCCTAAATCCTACAAAGTATTTACAGTACTTTTATGTTTACTGAAATATAATTCATTTAGCCAAATAACTCACTGATCAGAGCAATATTTTTTTACTTTGGAAGGGAAAGAATAAACCTACTTTTCTCTGTCCATCAAGTTAATTCATACAAGTCTGTCTTGGATATTCGTTATCCAATGAAACAGAGGAAAAATAACTGAAGTAACTGGAACAATTTCACTATAAATGAGCCATATCTAAAATACATGCCCAACATTTCATTGTAAGCAGTAGAAATCAGAAAAAGCTGTGAACAGAAGCTGTGAAACTAGAAGAAAAGCTTTCTGGCAAAAACAAATGGATGTCTTTTTCCAAATCCCAACCATTTTACTAAGTGAAACAAGACCTGTAAAAGGTTAAACATATTGCAAAGAGGATAATGTTACAGTGATATGTGCCAAATTCTATTCGTATCCTGGGAAGCTTCACAAGGCAAGACTATTTCTAGTGCCACTGGATTATTCTTCTGCACAGTCTATATTTATTCACTTGCTAAGGGTGACTCCAAGCTCCAGTCAATCAAGTAAATGGTACCATCAGAAAACACTAGCAAAACTATATTACTTTATCTGGAATATTTTGAAATGTTACCATTTGCTGTGAAAACCCATCTCCAAATAACAAAAGAGAAAACCAAGAGCTATTTTGTAGGCTGTATCTTAAAAGTCATAATATATTCACTTTCATTTTTTTAAGAACTGCTTTCTATAGCCCATATAGATGTTTACCATTAGCATCTGCTACAACAGAAATGTTCCATGCATCTATTAATGAGTATTTGAAGGTCATGCAGATTATTGCTGTGATATGGAAAAGTGACTGCCAAAAATACCATATAAGAATGTTAGAGTATAGCTGCGTTACTTAAGTTTCTGTAGCATCAACCTGATGCAGCTTACAATCTGGCTAAACTGATTTTTCATTCAATAATTTATCTGATTTCTTCACACAATCAAAGGACTAAAAACACAAATATTATATGTCAGGGTACCTTTTGGGCCTCTGATATAGACATCAATTACATATTCCCTAAACACTTTTTTTTTAAAAAATCTTTCTAAACAAAAAGGGTATGCCAGAACTAGCCCTTTCATTGATCAAATTAAGGAAGCCATTTCATGAAACAAGCCCTAGAAAGATGGAGCTGGAAGAAAGAACCAAGCATGCTTCACAAACTGCCCTGATCCTTCTAGCTAGCTATGTCCATGGGTGAAAGGGAAGATGTGTTCCTGTTCCCAGTAGTAAAGTAAGATGAAACTGAGAGTCTAGTCTATTGCTGTTAAGTAAAAATACTGAAGTTTTGCTGTCTGGAATTGGGTGTAGGACAACTCGCCATAGCCAACTCGCCATAACCAATTCACCATGGGACAATTCACTATGGATAACTTACTATGGGACAACTCACCCCAGGACAAAATTACACTAATATCAAATAAATTGTGGAATAGAATAATTAAATGATGCAAAAAGAAGAACAAAATGATATGTGAATGACAAAAATTAAAATATTTTTTAAATTATTTTAAATAATTGAATTGTTGAATTGTCCCATGGCAAGTTGACTATGGTGAATTGGCAGTGGCAAGGTGTCCCATTCCGCTGGAGTCAGGTCTGAACTCTAGAGCAAGGGAGGCATTTCCAGATGTGCATGGTACATCATCCTCACAGTTACTAAGAGTATGACTCCTACTGGACTCACTCCTCTTCCCATCAATCTAGTTGTTTAGGAACAAAAGAGTTGAGGCAAAGGTCTTGAATTTTTTTAGTAATCTTCCCTACCACCATTATCATCATTCCAGAGATAAGTCTTGAGGGTACAGTCTCAAACAGGGTTCAGACGTTGCACTAACTGTAATGATTTTTCATTTAGCAGCTTACCAATTTCCAACTGTTATAATTTATTAAATCAAATGTAAAGCTTAATGAGTTGTGCAAACTCTGCAGTATGTGGTTTAGTCAGTAAACCTTAGGCACAACATAGTTTAGATCAATATATAGTCTCAGCTACTGAGTCTCACAGAGCTCCAGCCCAGATAATTGAGAGCCACCAAGAACTTTCAAGTTGTGGCCATAAATATTATGGAGGAAACCCTATGTTTTAACAATTTCAGTCACAACTTGAAGTTAACTTTCTTGCATGAAGTAAATCTTCATGAGCTGATTCACTGGCAATATTAAAGGATGAATACAGTTGGAAAAAGTGATAATTTGGGGGCAGGGGGAGAACTGCCAATCAAAACATGGCAACACAAAGGATGTTTTTATTCCAGCTGGAGGTAGGAACTTGAGAGGAAAGGGTTGGGATATGTAGATGGAAGGATAGGTCTGGTGGAAGACCACTTTCATAGCCTGGGAATATACTGTTTTGTTTTGATTGGCTGCCATCTTGACTTTCTGAGCTCTATTATGAATCCTCTTACTCAGGGACTCAGAGTTACTTCTACTTTCGATGCCAAGGTAGATTAGAATTGGTGATATAGATACCTATAGATACCTTATAGAAATAAGTGAATCTATTTGAAAACCATTTTAGTTGTTAAATAAAAGCTATTTCTTTTGTGTTTATGTTAACCAAATGTCTCTGTTATCATCTGTCTCCCCTGTGTTCTTCTCAATTCCATAATTGTAGAGATTTAAACCATTTTTAAGCCAGAAAAGAGAGTTAGTGGTGGCATCAAACAAAAGATAATGGAAGACAAAACAAGGAAGACATATGTTGGGAAGATTTAGATAGATACAGCTGAAACTAATGATTAAAGTTGTGAATTATATTATTGACTGAACTACAAAAACTATATAAATAACATTTCATGCAACTGTTAATTTGAACCAATGAAGTCAATAAACTATAAGAACAATAAAATAAAATTAAAAAACAGATAACCCTTAAAGCAAACGAGGAGGAGCAAAATTATGGGAAAAACGGATGCATTTTCAGAAAGAAAGAACTAAAATTTCCATTTTCTGAAGCTCTCCTGATAGGGCAGTTCGATGTAGTAGTAACACAAGAGGCCACTAAACTGGAAAAAGTTTGTATAAAATATCAATGAACTTTTCAGATAAACTGAAAGCATAAAAATGATGTACCTTCTTTAAAGTCAGGCATTAAAGGATAATCGTAACTATGCTTGCTCCTAGGACTTGTCTTTATCACTTCTAAAATATACCATATTTTTTGGAGTATAAGACGCACCTTTTTCCTCCCTAAAAGGGAGTGAAAAGTCAGGTGCATCTTATACATCGAATGTAGCCTCACCTGGTCCCCACCCTTTGGCCTCAATTTACCTCCTTAGAACAAGCAGAAACAG
>JANHFM010009655.1:0-11422 GCA_032468115.1 Grayia smithii
CTCTTTGGAAGAGCTTTATAGCTCCCGCTGCATTAAGAAAGTTCAAAACATTCTTAAAGATGCATCTCATCCCGGGCACCCTTTTTTTGAACTATTATTATCCGGCAGACCATGCAGGATAATAAAAACAAGGACAAATAGGCTGAAAACAGCTTCTATCCCAGGGCAGTAACTATATTGAATTCTACTATATAGTCCAATATTAATGCAGTATCGGGCTTTCAATTCAATTGTATAGATAGAATGTGAAGGATATGTGTTTGTGTTTTATTTTTATAGTTATAATGTACACTGAAGATGGTATTTAAGTTCATTGTACAAGGTGCAATGACAATAAAGTAGACTAAAAACTAAACTTAGTTCCCAAAAGCTTTTTCCAAGAGCCGGGTCTTCCAGATTCCTAAGAGTCATGAATGAAAGCACAGAAGCTGCTATTTCTGGTGGTAGCCTGTTCTGCAGAAGGGATGCTCGGAGAGAGAATGCATTCTTCAGAGTCCCATCCCACTACTTTTCACACTGGGGGGGGGGGGGAAGGATAAGGCCTCTCAACATGTACTCTTTGCAGATTCTATTTGTAGTAAGTGGTCTTGTAAATAACTACAGACCTGATAACTTTGCTCTTCTAAAGTAACCACCTAAGCCAGGACTACCCAGTGGCTGATTACTCTGCAGTTGGGAACAGTCCTCCCACTTTGTCCATAGATGGGAGAAACACTTCTTAATTGACCTTTCAAGTGTCAGATTTCTAAATCAGGAAATAACATGATCGTGAAAATTCATAATTCAAAGGAAAATGTCATCCTTGGTGCAATATTCTGTGAGAACAAACAGAAGAGGGCTGGAACCAAATATTGGAAAGTACACACAGCACCAGCAGACAGCAAATTCCTGAAGGCTTTATTAAGGCGAACTTCCACCTTAGGCAACAGAGGGATTTTTCTTTTCCTGTAATTACAAGGAAAGAAATACAAGGACATCAGAGACCATCCTTTGAGGTTTGATTTGATGTTGACTTCAAAGAGGCTTACCCTGTTCATTTACAACACTATGACTAGAACTCTGCTTCTGTTAAGTGCCACTGTTAAACTGTCTCAGGAGCAGCCGTGGTTTACAATACAGACTTCAATTCTAGTAGGAATTTTGGTAGCTGGATAGAAGGGTGGTTTTGGTTTTTGTAAAGAAACTAATTCTCCTTTTTCTTGCATATGTATTAATTAGGAGTGTCAAAAGACTGCTATTAGGATGAAGGTAAAACTGGAATTGTTGACACTCCCTCATTCCTTTGGGTATGACGTTGCTGTCACTTGTCTCAAGTTCTGGATTAGACAAGTGTAATCTAGGACCTCATGGGAAACACAATTCTTGCATCTACAACCATCCAGTGCTAAGTGGAGGGCAGCATCAAAAAAGAGAGATATTTTTATTTTGGCAATACAAAACTGTACTCCTCCCTCCTCCATCATAAATAAATTCTGTACTTTAATTTGTGGTAGGATTCCCTCCCCTTTGTTCTTACAAACCTACAATTTGTTTTTCCAGCACAGCTGGGCTGCCAAAAGGTCATAGGATTTGGCAGTCATCCCAGAAGTTAAAAATTAATTTTTCCTTATTAATACAACTGAGGGTCCCACAGGAGAGGATCTCAGCCTTATCTGAACCTGACAGCTTTCTAATGTTCTCCTCTATGGCTATTGATGGTACAAGGCCACTGTATCCTGGAATGCAACCATGCTGGAAGCCTGCTAAAGCAATGTTCCTCCTTATTTTATTTTTGTTTGCTTTCCTTGTCCAAGGGTTGGGGAGTTGCTCTGTTACAGAGAAATAGGGATTAAAAACTAGGAATCTTACACATCTATTCAAGGACATCATGGAAGAACATCTGGATTTGTCTTTAACTAGCATCCTGTCTTTGAAGTTCAAGATAGAAGAGACTGATGTTTTCACACCTTGAGAGATAAAAATTATCTTTAGGTAAGCAAAAACCAAGGGAAGAGCCCTCAAAGCAGACTCGATAAATATTGAAAGAAAAGTGAAGAGAGGATTAGAATGAGTAGGAAGGAAGAGAGAGAAGTACAACATATGCAGAGAATAATTATTGTGCTTTCTTTTAAATTTAAAATGGCTCCAGGATCAGAAATTATTCATCCTAATAAGTCAAGGAAACAAAAATCCAAGACCTTTATATAGATAGTATTTGGATATCAGTGGGGCTAATACCACAAAAGAAAAGTGAACTGAAAAGAACAGTTCTCTCTTCAAAAGTCGATGCAACCTTTTTAAATTTCTGACAATGTATAGTCCAAGTTATTTTCCATAGTGTAATCCTGGGTGAGTTGCAGCTATGATCAAGTTCCTTACGATGCTTTCACAGTATAATTCATACTGTACTGAATATTGTTGCCAAGTTCAGTTGGTATAGTATTATTTTTTAATCAAAGGCTTTTGGAGATTTAGTATTGCCCATTGATCTTTGGCAAGTTGTACTTCAATTAAATTGTTAAGATACAGGTAGACCTCAACTTATGATCACAATTGAGCCCAAAATTTATGTTGCTAAGTGAGAAATTTGTTAAGTGAGTTTTGTCCCATTTTATGACTTTTCTTGCCATAGTTGTTAAGTGAATCACTACTGCTGTTGTGAGTAACACAGTTGTTAAGTGAATCTGATTTCCCCATTGACTTTGCTGGTCAGAAAGTTGGAAAAAGTGATCGTATCAGTTGACAAGCATCCCAATATAAATCACATTACCACGGGTATGCATACGTGTGAAAAATGGTCATACGTCACTTTGTTCAGTGCCGTTGTAACTTCAAATGGTCACTAAGCGAACTGTTGTAAGTCGGGGACTACCTGTACATTCCTCCATCCTAGATCCTTGCTGTTTCCACAGCCACAAGTACAGGAAGCAACACTGAGTAAAATATAGAGCTCGGTTGGTACATGTTTCTGTCACTCAAGTAAACTCTACCTCCCTTATAGGATTCTGGTACTTGAAAAAGAAATGATGCAGTATTGGTGAGGCATTAGAATTACTGGGTAACTCATACATTGTTGGGGGGCAGGCATGACTCAAACTAACATATATTCAAGAATTACAGAATGCCCAAGCAATATTCCAAACACAGACACAACTCACCTGTGTCCGGTAGTTTCAAAACTTTAAAGAGGAGAAGTTTAAGGAAACACAATTTATGGAAGTGAGGAAAATGCTTGAGAATTGGAGACATTTAGTGGAGAAGAGAGAATACATGCTAATAGTGTTTTTAAAAGGTACTAGCATTTTGCTACAATCTGCTTTGGAAAAAATGACTGAAGAAAACTAAGAAATACTCAGATTCCCTGAAAGCCAGATTAGTTGATTTTAAAAATGATTTATTACGTGCCATCAAGTTGCTCTCTACTCTTAGCAACCACATTGATTTCTCCATGATGACCTTTCACTAACCTGATTCTTCAGCTCTTCCAACAGTGCATTCATCACTATTGTAACTAAGTCTATCCACCTTGCTGCTGGTTGTCCTCTAATTTTCTTTCCTTCCACCTCTCCCAGCATTGAAGCTTTTGCATAATGTTTCCAGAATAGGATAATTTGAGTGAGAGTTCTGGATTGATTTGTTCGATTATCCAGCAATTTGTTTTCATGGCTGTCCATGGCACTTCTCAGAAGCCATTTCCAACACCAAAAATTCAAAAACTTAATACTCTTCCTATCTTGTTTCTTCAAAGTCCATCTTTCACTTCCATAGAGTATCACAGGAAATACCATAGCTTGCATGATTCCAATCTTTGTAGGTATAGACACATCACAGCATCTGAATATGTTTTCTAAGATCAATTTAAACTTTAGTCATTGATAAATAAAACCATTCCACTTGTTCTGAAAGTTTATATTCCTTTTTTAAATGTTCCACTACATTCATCTATGTCCATATTTTTGGTCAAAATTATCATTTATCATTTCATTTTTTTCCATTTCAGTTCAATCCACCTCTAACCACACCAAAAGACTTAACCATTCATTTGCAGACTAGAGTGTAAAAACTGAGTCATACTGACAAACGAAAAGGCCACTGGGAAGTGTGATACAAAGCTTTGTATTCTGCCTGCAAATTTATAGCCGGTATTTACAAATGGAAAAAGACAAATGAAGTATGAGAACTGTTTTATATTGTCTACCACACAATTACTGATAGTTTGGAACTGTTTCTTTTTACAAGTGTTTACATCTTATTACAGAATAGACACAAATCTTGTTAAAGACAACATTGCAAATAGCAGTTAAATGGAGCTACTCCAACTCAGCCAATCCTTTAGAAGCTGTTCAAGTCAGGCTTCCTAAAGTAAGGGGGACAACAAGCCCAAACATAAAACACATCTAAGCCTTTCTAAAACATGGCCTAGATAATTTCTCTTAGAAAGCAATATATACCTGCTATGGCCAATCTCAGGGCTCTGGGCTTTACCAGTGAATTGTATCAATGACCAAATAAGGCAAAATAGCATTCTTAATTAAAGGCAAGCATACATTTTTCAAAGATGCTTTTGACAATCATCCAGTTCCTTTTCAAAACCCTCATTTCCAAGAAAAACTTTAACTCAGCCAAAGAAACCAGTTAGCAGCTACCGAATATTTGCTGCAGGCTTGCATTTCCCCATTGCAATATTTTTTTTTTGCTAGATTTACTGAAGTCATTTCTACAAATGTTAGCTTTTAGCAAAGCATTTCAAGGTCTTTATGAGCACATATTGCTCCAAGTTGCACAAACAATATTTGAATTGCTATGCGGCATGGCCATCCAAAACTGGATTTATTTGTTTTGGCTCTCTTTTATAGCTAGTCAAGGGAGATTAAAATAGCTGCTAGTCCAAGCATCTGATTTATCCTTGGTCTCCTATTCACTACCCTAAACTGTCTCCTCAACACCACATGGTTGGATACATGCTGGCAACTGCTCTGTTCACCCCTTCCAGTTTTAAGAAATGTATCTGAACTACAGAAGGCTTTTTCATTCTATGTAGAGTACCAGACTATTTTCTATTTAAAACTCTTCCCTTTTCACATTTGACATCCCTTTGGGGAACTGAAACAGGCTTTCATTATGGATGAACACACCAGATCCTGGCATAAATTTATCTACATCTAACATGTGTTTTTACCCTGCTTTGTTAATTACCAAAGCCATCTGTGGGGAAGTCAGGGCTTCCTTCTTGTCACAATTTATCTTTATCTCTTGCTAGATTAGGTACTGAAGTCACATTATTGGATCTCAGGTATCACACTCATTTCTCTGAAGAGAGAGCCTGACCAATACAAATAAAATTACAGGTGAATTAACCAAATCCACCCTTAAGTCTGTATCTTTGTCAAACAAGAGGTGATTGGCATGGACTTAATGTGGCATATTTGGGAAGAAAGACAAAGAGCCATTTGCACATACCAGGGATCATAGATTATTCAACACTGGATGTCTCACAGCTAAAGATTTGAATTGCTTATCTTGATAAATATTTGTAAGAAGAGAGCCACAAGCCAGTCAGAGCTTTTCCCCCACCTCCTTTTATCTCTTTATCTGTTCTATTATTGTCTTGCAAGGCGGCACCCATCACCTAGCAAGTTTCCTTTTCCTTTTATAAGAAACAGGCTAGCCAGTGAAAATCTATGAGCCGTGTAAGCTTTGCTTTTTTACACAGCCAACTATGCAACCGTGCCTCCATAGATGTTCAAAGCAATACCTCATATAAGCTGAACACAGAACATTGCTAAATTTTGAGGGCGGTTGCTACTCTCTCTTTTAGAACTGAATCTTCCAATAGGGAAAGATGAACTCAATTCCTATATATTCGGAACCAAACAGATAGCATTGATTCAAATATGTCATTCAAACATAGCACAGGAATAAAATAAAACAGTAGTTCTTCAGAAAGCATGACACAACAGTGACAAAAAACTAGAGACATTATTGTCTAGAAAAGTGATGGAGATCCTATGGGACCCGTGTCAGAGGTGGCACACAGAGCCCTCTCTGCAGGCATGCGCACTGGCCAGCTGGTGTTTGGGTTTCCGGTGTATGCACACATTCCAGTTTGGGCATTTGGTGCCGAAAAGGTTCACCATCACTGGTCTAGAATGTCTATACAACCGGGGGGGGGGGGATTAAGACTAGAAAAAAAAGTGTTATTGGAAGAGTCAGATACACTTTGGTTCTTGAATACTAAACATAAATAGTCAGGAAGATAGATGCCTTACTATCACAGGCATAACCTGGCTTAACTTCACCCTTAGAGAAACTCTGGAAGGGCTTTGCACACAGGTTACACCAGTGGTGGGTTGCTACCGGTTCGCCCCGGATTGGGCAAACCAATAGCGGCAGTGGGAGGCTCTGCCCACCCGCCCAGATGCTTCTGCGCATGCGCAGAAGTGTCACATCGCACGCAAACCGGTAGCAAATTAAATTGAAACCCACTACTGGGTTACACCCAGTATCTGAATGAAGATTATTCTAATCCAAGCCTACTTTGTCGCAGTATATTGATTGGACTACAGCAGCAACAATAAGATACTTTACTACAAGCATCTAAAGGTCTGAACAGAATCTGTACATCATGCCAACACAATTTTTTTCACATCATACTATTTGGACCTCAGTTATATTTGAGAAAAAGTTACTACAGTAAGCTCAATTGAATTTACTGAAATCTGTTTCTCAGTAACAGTACTTGGATTCATGCTGTGAAACTGCCATGTTATCATCATCAAAATACTTTTCTAGAAGGAGGTCACAAAATACAGTCACACATAGTAGGTCATAATGTGGCTTCTTCTGTTTTGGTTTAGAAAAAAATTCTTTGAACCCAAGCCGTGTGGCTTCTGGCTTAGTGTTATTTGGCAATTCTACCACTCTGACTGTTTCAACTCTTAATACAGTAGTCAGATGCTGGACTAGAACTGGGGAATCTCTGACTTTAGATAAATCAGTTTCTCAACCGATTTCAGAGATGTTGCAAAGATAAAATCTGGGGGGAACAACATGGAGATTGAGCAATCTCTCAGAGATATAAGGCAGGATATAAATAATAATAATAAAAAACCCAACCAACCACGGCTTTGTACCATACTGAAACCCAGCCTTTTGTTTCAACAGTACTTTCTAATAAATAAATCGCTCTTCCAATTTCCTGTTACAAGGAATGTGTTGACAGTAACGGAAACAAGAACTCTTTCCTTTTGGTTTCCTATTTATTTAAATGTCCCTATTTTCTCAATGCCATAATGAGGGAGTGGTGCTTGGCAAAGAAAGCAACTTAAAGTAGATTTGTTGGGAATGCTTACATTTGCTCTTGTAAAATAGACTGAGCCTTTCATGCAATAAAGTATTATGCTTATAAGTGTTGCTTAACTATAACACATCAGGTTGGGAGGGAAAAGAGACTCCAGCTGAGTAAGCTAGTAGAAAGTTTACTTCTGTATATACATTATTTGATCTTTCAGGTTTGTTTATTAACAGCTTCTCAACTTTTGCCCCTTCTTTTGTCAACATCTTCTCAATTTCTCCAACTGAAATTCCCATTTGTTATCTATTGGGGGAAAAACTATCATGATTATTTCTGCATTATTGGGGACCAAGACAACAAACTTTGCTGGAACATCTACTTTAAAGGTAAAGCCTCTTTCCAGTCAAACTTGTTGACTACTAGAGCTGTGAAAGGACTTTAGATTCAAAGCCAAAAAGTGCTTTGATGCAAGCATGGGCACCCATGTGTCTGCAACTCCTTAAACCAAATGTGTGCTTTTCAGTTGTGTGATCCCAGGAAAGGACACAGTTGCTTTAAGTAACTGCAGACAGGGGCTATGTGTTCCTTAAGCACATTTTGTCTTTGAATCTAAAGAGACACTCACCTCTAGTGACTATATGAATGCTGCTGTGCAGATTTCTTGGCAATAATAATAGCTTGTCATCCTCTACTTTGGGATTTTTTTTCACTTTAGGCTAATCTACAGTCTGGGGATTTCTTGATAGACTCCCATCCAGGTCTGGGATAATCAGGTCTCAGGCCAGTGGTGGGTTGCTCCTGGTTCAGCCTGGTTTGCGTGAGCTGGTAGCAGTGACGATGTGATGTCACCGAACCAGTTCTCCGTGGCTGGGAGCTGGGCCCACCTGCCCGCCCCTACTTACCTTTCTCCTTTATTTCTGAACAGTTTAGCCCAGCTGAGGTGCGGCAATCCACTAAAAAGCACCCATCAGCTAGGCTGAACTGCTCTGCGCATGCGCAGAGTGCTTGTTTTGAGTTGTATGCCAGGAAAGTATCTAGTGTACATGCGTGAAGCATCCGTTTGGTGCGCATGCGAGCCAAGCCAACATGCACGCGCCAATCACACGCAAAGCGCATGCATGAAGAGAACCGGTGGTAAAGGTAAGTAGAACCCACCCCTGTCTCAGGCCACTTCATTTTTTCAGATTAGGCCCAGTCAACTAGGTAGTGCCATCTGCTATGGCAAAAGGAGCTCATAGCCTGGTTATCAGCCTTATAGGGAAGTTTTGGCAGTGTGCTTTTTTTTTTTTTTTTTGCAAAATGTTATCATCACAATCTATTTTTAAACTTTGGATTTCTCAGGAGATAAAGCAACAAAAATAGCTAAGAAATGCAGATTGTATTTCAAAGAGAAATATGTATATACAAGGAGAATGCATTTAGCATAAAATTAATTATTTTGGCAAGTAATAAGAGCTTCCTGGTACAATTGCTAGTAGATTCCACCCAAAATATGGCCCTGAACATTATACACATTTTACGTATACTGGAGGCAATGGATTAAGAGAAATTATAAGAATCCTACCTTACATTCCATTATTTATTTTTATGTATTTATATCCTATCTTATTTTTTTTAGAAACAACTTAAGGCAGCAAACATATCTAATGCTCCTTCTTCCTCCTGTTTTCCCCAGAACAACAACCCTGTGAGGTGAATTGAACTGAAGGTGAGTGACTGGCCCAAGGTCACTCAGCTGGTTTTCATGACTAAAGGGGAACTAGAACTCACAGTCTCCCAGTTTCTAGCCTGGTGCCTTAACCACTAGACTAAGCTGGCTCTCTCATTAGATTTACATTTATAGCCCCAAAGCAGATGGATCGGTTTATAGATCTAAAGTCAATACAGTTGTTTAAGAACTTAGAAAAAATAGTAAGGGGCTCATTTAGTTTTGAAATAACAGGAGAAAAAGTGGACAGTGACAATAGGCGATCGGGGGGGGGGGGGCAGAAGACCTAGATTAAAAATGTAATAGGTAATAAATTAAATAATTCCAAATAAATCCTCCAGATGTCTCCAAGTCTTATGGATAAAAATCAGATCAGAGAGCACCCATGTCTACATACCGTATTTGTGTCATGGTGTCCCGTATTCCAAACCAATTGACAAACCATATTGACAAAAGAAAACAAAGACCATTTCATGATGCAGGAAGACAAAGAAAAGTTGAACATAGTACAATTTAAAAAGCAAATGGATCAATTCCATTAGATTATTTTAACTTCAAGGTTATATAAAGTTCATCTGTAAGTCTTAACTAACACCACGGCAGATACTTTTTAGTTGAAGCTTTTTTTATCTAGCTCAAACCTTTTCAGACAGGTAGTTCCAAATAGGAGGGAGGGAGGGAGGAGCAGTGGAAAAAACACCTGGCAAATGAAGAGGGGGATGGGGACAATAAATTAAAAAATCATCTAAAAGGGCCACATATAATTTATCAGGTACTCATTCCTATGCTGGAAAAGTCTGGAAAAGTCTACTCAGTCTCATTTCCCCATGTATCTATCTTAAGCACAACTTCTCTTTCTTAGCATTAGTTTACAGCAAACTCATTCTTGATTCCTGCTGTCCATAGTGATTCACAGGAATCCTAGCTACTCATTATTGGTTTCCTTCCTTCCTTTCTTCCCCCAGAGACCAAGACCAGCTCAAGACTCCTGAGAAAGGGCTGGGTAGGAACAGTCATCTCTCAGTCAACAGAGAGACTAATCAAGCCTCCAGATTCCCACAGTTACATTTACCGTAACTAACTCTTTGGGAAAATCCCTGCAATTTTAGATCTTGAATTTAGAAGAGCCACAAAACAAATCACTGAGTAGGCACTTACTATGCAGCACTATTGAAGCAACATGCCTATGGACGTAGGCTGTGCCTGATTGAAAAATTACTGTGCAGTACCTACTCTGAACTTCCTTTAACAACAACAACAAAAAGCCACCTTTCATAACTCTTCTTGCCTTCAAGGAACTTCATGTAGGTGAGTGTGGATGCTAGAAGAGAATGCATGTTATCAGAGCCATGATGGTGCTGTGGTTAGAATGCAGTATTGCAGGCTAACTCTGCATTCCACTGCCAGGAGTTCGATTCTGACCGACTCAAGCCTTCCATCCTTCCAAGGTGGGTAAAATGAAGACCAAGATTGTTGGAGGCAATACACTGACTCTGAAAACTGCTTAGAGAGGGTGTAAAGCACTGTGAAGCGGTATATAAGTCTAAGTGCTATCATTCTATTTCTTGTCTGAAACTGTGTTTCAGTGGGGCTGCAGAGGAAGAGAAGTCAGCAATTCATTCACATCCCTCCCCAGTAGACCTTTTGATCATAGACTTCTTCAAGAAGAACACTGCATGCCCAAATTCATGTGTCCTGAATTTCTTGCTGACTAGAAGAATGGAGTCTACTCCTTTTCAGCCAGAATGGAAATGCATATTGAAGATAAATAATTAATATGTTTCACCAAAAAAAAACCCATTGAATTATTTTGAGAATTCTAAGGATACCAAGGGAAGGAGGGAGGGAGGCAGGGAGGGAAGGAGGCAGGGAGGGAAGGAGGCAGGGAGGGAAGAAGGAATTTTCCTGCACAGCATCTAGTGACTATAGAGTTTTTTTCCAAGTGAGGATTTCTGTTTGCCTTCACACACATAGAGCCTGGCTCCTTGATTTGAATCACTAAACCCATTTTACTTCCCTGGGCAGCTTTCTGCAGGCACTATTTCTTAACTCATTTTGAGATAATGTCTTTATTAGGTCAGGGGATGATTGACAGAAAGTTGCAAGCTTTCAAATTTCCAAGAAGCCTTCACCAGGAAAGATGGTATAAATCTGCAATTGTTCTAGTGAAGAGGGTCTCGGTATGGATTTGTTGTTTTTTTCCCCTCCCTTGTGGATCAGCATGACTGCTTTTGTGCTTCAATGTGACTAATAAAATACTGAACATAATCAATTAACAGAAAAAGCCCATACAGAAGACAGGGGGTTGTATCTTTGATGCTGAGACTGCATTTTCACAAATGGCATCATCTCCCACTATTAGATAATCCTAGCCAACCTGGCCTTGGCTGATCATTTTTACTTACTAAAACAACTCAAGCTTTAAATATGACTTTCTGCAA
>JANHFM010009655.1:11522-39484 GCA_032468115.1 Grayia smithii
CAATTATGGCTTTTTCAAGACCTGTGGACTTCAACTCCCAGAATTCTTGAGCCAACCATACTGGCACAGGAATTGAAGTCCACAAGTCGTAAAAGAGCCATAATTGCCCACCCCGAGTTAGATCATGATTTTTAAAGCTGTGTTCCCCAGATCCCAGAGTCCTTTGCGTAATTGTGGAGGTTCCATGAGAGACTAAGTGAAAATATACAGCTTTGCCTCTTGAAAAAAATGGAAAGTTCCTAAGTTAATTATAATGTGAGTTTCCCATCAGCCACATGAATAAAGGTAGCATGCAGCATAAGATGCGGTGAATGTTAAATATATTGGGTTTTTTTCTTCATTATATCTGCTCATGTTAAAGAAACAAACAAAGTTGGGCTACCCCAATTATCACAACTCTACTGAAAACAATATTTTGATTTTCCCTCTCTTTTCCCCCTCTCATAATGTTTGTGAGGGGAAACTCTTTTTCATTTCACTGAATTTAGATTTTGGCCTCTTCCTGTTGGGGGAAGGGAGAGGAGATCAAACAGTGAAATGTATATTACAATGCCATTGCATTAATGCTACCAGTCTATTCTTATGTCAGTCATAGGGACATAACAATTTAATGGTCACCTCTGCACTTTGACATCAATATATAGATTCATCATTTGGCACCATACTGGTTTGTGCACACAGTGTCAACTAAAATATTAATTAATAATCTAACACTATCAGATACAGTACTTGTTGACCTTTCCTAAAATCCATTTGTGTTGGATGGAAAATCAGGGATAGTATTCCCTGTAGTTTGCATGCCATAATCACAGTTAACTATTCATATTTTAATAAAGATATTGGGTGACAAATTAATACTAGTCTTTACCAATCTCCAAAATTACAGTTTTCCATACATCATAGAATGAATTTTGGGGTGAGTAGAGTACAATTATCATTATAAACCTTCAATACTACTAGGAGTATGGAATGGAAAGTACTCCATTGCATAGCCATCAGAATCAGGAGCTTTCCTATCTTCTTAGATTTATAATAGGGTCTCTTATTTCTTGAGGCAATAAAAGTGCAGCTAGATAGGCAGCTTGGTCATGTGTAATATTTGTAAGAGCTACATTCTATAAAATTTAATACAAGAAATGGAACAAGAATAAAAATTAAAACACATATTGATTTATTAAATCAGATCATTCTATATTTTACTCTTGATAATAAAACAATATTGCATTCTTGTATGTGTTACAGGCACAAAGCAATATTTTATCACTTCCCTCTCACTCCTAATATTTTGTTTAATACTATTTAATTAATATTTTGCCTATAGTGCATTGAGGGAATTAAATTCTTGCTCCACATTTGAAAAGTTATATAATTCTGATATATGTCATCTTGTATTAGTACCTGGAATTTTCTTAACTTTTTCCCTAAATGTTGTTCTTCATTTTTTCCATGTTTTATAAGGAACGGTAAAACCACATATATGGTTTAAAGCAGGGGTGAAATGCTACCGGATCGGTCCGGATTGCACGATCCGGTAGTGGACACCGCGGCTGGTTCGGCGATCTGGTAGCGATCGCCAGCTGGCCACACCCACGAACCTCCACACCCGAGGAACCCACTCCCAACACGCCACCGTTCCTGCCCTGCGCAGTGCCACCTGCAGACAGGCCAAGGGAGCGAGCATGCGCCCAGCCACCCTCGGCCTGCTGCTCCGGTCAGGAAAGCCATTCCGGGGCCCAAAAGGGGAGGCCCAGCCTGTGGGCCCGTGGGCCCAACCTGCCTCTGTACCCAAACACCATCACCGCTGTCCTCCTCCTCCTCACATGTAGGCAGAAGCGCCAGGCCTGGACAGGTCACTCCTGCTGCTTGGTGGGAAAGCAGGTGAGAAGCGCTTCTGCTGGCGTGGAGGTGGCGTAGTCCTCAACAGGAGCTGGCCCACACAGGGGAGGCATCCAGGTGGGCTGGAGGAGCTCCAGGGCGGCCCTGCTGGGCCTTCTGGATGTGCCGGGACTTTCCTGCTCAACTCGGTGCACCCGGTGGGTGCAGATGAAGCCGCCTCTCCTGTGGAAGCTCCTGCAGGAGCCACGGCTCCATCTGTGCCCGCTGGGTGCGCCGAGATGAAAAGTCCCGGTGCAGCAAGAAAGCCTGGTGTGACCTCTCGGGAGCTCCTACAGCCCACTCAGATGCCTCCCCTATGTGGGCCTTTGGCCTGGCACCTTCCCTGGAGCCGGGGGGGAAATTGGGGGACCTGTTGCCTGCGGAGTCTGCCCTGGCTGAGTGAGTGCAGTGCTTCCCCAGCTCCCGGGCAGGCTGGAGGCGTAGTCCTCAATGGGAGCTGGCCCGCACAGGGGAGGCATCCGGGTGGGCTGGAGGAGCTCCAGGGCGGCCCTGCTGGGCCTTCTGGATGTGCTGGGACTTTCCTGCTCGACTCGGAAGCTCCTGCGGGACCCGCGGCTCCATCTGTGCCCGCTGGGTGTGCCGAGATGAAAAGTCCCGGTGCAGTGAGAAAGCCTGGTGCGGCCGCCCGGGACCTCCTCCAGCCCACTCGGATACCTCCCCTGCGCAGGCCTTTAGCCTGGCACCTTCCCTGGAGCCGGGGGCAGGGGAATCGGGGGACCTGTTGCTTGCGGAGTCTGCCTTGGCTGAGCGAGTGCAGTGCTTCCCCGGCTCCTGGGCAGGCTGGAGGCATAGTCCTCAATGGGAGCTGGCACATGCAGGGGAGGCATCCGGGTGGGCTGGAGGAGCTCCAGGGTGGCCCCGCTGGGCCTTCTGGATGTGCCAGGACTTTCCTGCTTGACTTGGTGCACCCGGTGGGTGCAGATGAAGCTGCCTCTCCCATGGAAGCTCCCACGGGAGCTGCAGCTCCATCTGTGCCCACTGGGTGCGCCGAGATGAAAAGTCCCAGTGCAGAAAGAAAGCCCGGTGCGGCCACCCAGGAGCGCCTCCAGCTCATCCGGATGCCTCCCCTGCGCAGGCCTGTGGCCCGGCACCTTCCCTGGAGCCAGGGGTGAATCGGGGGACCTGTTGCCTGCGGAGTCTGCCCTGTCTGAGCGAGTGCAGTGGTTTCCCGGCTCCCAGGCGAGCTCGGGAATGCACCATGGAACAAATGGGAGACGGGGCCGCAGGATGGTGCCTTGCCTGGCTTCGGGCACCACTGCAGCCTTAGCTGCATTTCTTCTATGATGCAAGCACGGCTGCCCGGCCTCTGGTGGCAGCCTCCCTGGCCACAGGGCTCATGGCCAGGGCTGCGTCGGCATGGCTGGTGGCAGTGCGGGAGCCCCTTGGTCAACTGAGGCTGCAGTGGCGCCTGAAGCCAGGCAAGGCAATGTCCCGCACCCCCCCACCTCCCCCGCTAAGATCATGCCTGCCGGGGAGCGAAAACTCTTACATTCACTTGATTGTAGAAGGGAAGCATGGGCTGGCTTTATATTTATATATCTTATAAATTGCCATGTTTGGAGATTCCTGGATTAAACAGCCCTTTTGTGTCACACACACACACACACGCACCGCCACCAGCTGCGCCGACGCAGCCCTGGCCTGAGTCAGCCAGCTCCATCTGATGTATTCCCAAACTCGCCGGTCTCCTCGCCCCCTCCCCTCAAGCGTGGCAGGCTCTGCAGGACAACAGAGCCTCTCATTTTTCCCATGGCACGGTTTATGCTTGTGGGGCTGAGCAGGGAAAGTTTTCTGCTCTGTCCCGACCGGTGGCTGGGCAATGCTGCGCGCAGAGCCACGTGGCTCTTTGCCGGTGGCTAGCCTGTGAGGAAGCGCTTGGCCTCGGCTTTGCATTTGAGAAAGCAAGGGGGAGTGGAGTGACAGCGGCTTCCATGTTCAGCCCCGCAAGCATAAGCAGTGGGGAGGGGGCGAGGAGATCAGCGAGTCGGGGAATGTCCCTCACACACACACAAACAGAGGCTGAAGGAGAGCTCTTGCTGGCTCACTCTCCAAGCGCCCCATGCACAGCCCATTTGAGGAAAAGGCGTGCACGACTGGGTGAGTTTGGCTGCAGGAGGATTAAATTAAATTTAAAAAGTTTTCCTATCGGGCTCTGTGGGTGTGGCTTGGTGGGAGGGGGTGGTCATGTGATTGAGTGGGCGTGGCTGTGAGTGACGTCAAGTTGGTCACACCCACTCAGTCACAGGAAACCCCCCCACTAAGCCACGCCCACAGAACTGGTAGGGAAAATTTTTAGATTTCATCCCTGAACCAATGGATGCGTAGATCTCAACATGAATACCAGTTTCACTTCAATGGCTAAACATTTTACATTTCCATAATGACAAAGGCTAATAATTCGTTTATTTTTCTTCCTAACAAACTTTGGAAGAGTCCCTGCTACAGTGTTTCTTCTTCTGTCCCCACAATCATATGCATGTCTGGGGAATCTTCATAAGTCGCCCAGAGTCCTTCGGGAGTTGGGCAGCATATAAATTTAAATAAATAAATTCACTTAAAACTCTAAGCTGTTACAAATCAAAACACCACCCACAACATTTTCCTTGTAAGAGAAAATAAGGGGTGAGGGCAGGGATGGAGGTTCTGACATGTTCTGGAGAACCGGTAGCGAAAATTTTGAGTAGTTCGGAGAACCGGCAAATAGTACCTCTGGTTGGCCCCAGAGTGAGGTGGGAATGGAGATTTTGCAATATCCTTCTCCCAGAAGTGGGGAGGGAATGAGGATTTTGCAGTACCCTTCTCCTGGAGTCAGGTGGGAATGGAGATTTTGCAGTATCCTTCCACTGCACAGAACCGGTAGTAAAAAAATTTGAATTCCACCATTGGGTGAGGGAGTCTTGTCACTTGGGTCTCCCTTATAGCTGGATTGTTGGAAATTCCCAAGCCTCAACCTCCTTAGGGGAAGATAAAGACTTTCTCAGTGAAGCTCAACCTGGAGATTGCATAGACACTTACTTGTCAACCATATGAGAGTGGTTTGTCAATACTTTCTTTTGGAGACATTTTAGTATATAAAAACACAGTTTAGTAGAGCCCAGAAATTTCCTAGTAACATCCCATCCAAATGCCCCAATCCTATTTAGCCTTTTTCAAGGTGGGCTGCCTTACTGTGGATTTTTGGCCAATATGGCAGTTATTCAGAAAAACAAATAATCAAGCAAAATGAAATAAAGGGATATATTTCGACAAAGGAAGCTGTATTAGAATCAGAACATGACCAAACCTGAATATTTCCTCCAGCAGCCCTGCTTCCTCCCATTTCTATTGTTTGGATTTACATCATCAATTTTTATCATATTTAATAATTGGGTTGATTAAATAATGGTTTGGAATTGGCATAGGTTTTTTTATTGCATTTGATTAAAGCTGGTTCATTCTTTGTCTAAAATTGATTTAATGGGCTTGTTTTACTGATAGCAACATGCAAGAGTCCTACCCATAAACTGCTTTGAAATGCATTTTAAAAATTCATTGCCTAAGTAAATAAAAGCAAAAAAACCCCAAAACCCAGTCTTTTTGGTTATGTGGCGTTTTGATCTTCAGAAGCTTGGCAGTCCCCTCTCAAGTTTAGAAACTAAAGGATGAACCTGTCACTCCGTAAATCCTGCCAGCAAAATTACCCTATTGAGTGCAGGATATGAGTTTCTCATAGCTTGTACCTGATGCCCTAAACCAGCAGATGTCCTCCCTATTACAAGAACTAATTGGAGGAATGAGCCCAAAGGGCAAGGATTAAATGGTTCTGTAGAGAAGATTCACCCACCCCCTCCTCTCTCTGAAAAGTAATCTGGGTTAAGATTAGGGCATAAGAAAACTGTGGACTACTTGTGTAAGAGACAGAATGCAAACCTCAAATCTTGCTCCTATTCTTCCGGGTAAGGAAGATACAACATTTTAAGTACTCAACTTTACTTAAGCAGATACACTATGTTCTTGCTGTGCCTTCCTTCTGCACTAACTGTAGAGAAAGTTAGCTAACCTGTAATAATTCCCACTCTCATATCCAATTCTGTATGCACAACTAGTGCTTCATATTGCTAGGAAATCAACTTCTGAATCCTCACTACATTCATGGAAATACTGAGAAGTGATTACAGAGTATTAAGCAATGATTCGCACCCATGTTGAATTATTCTGACTGTGCCCCCTTAGGGAATGACTTCCTAAGCCATCTACACTGATGTGGATGGTATCAAAGTCTATAGAATTAAAACCAGTTTGGCCTCCAAGTTGCCCTCTCATCCTCCTCTTTACCATTAAACAGCTTTCATCTTCCAAAAGAAGAATCAGATTTATTTGATTATATTTGTAAAGAAAAGAGATTCAATCAAACTAAGTCAAGCAATTGGGGCTATATAGCTTAATCACAGCTCTGCTCTCCTCTATTAACTTTATGTCGGTATTAAGGAGAAATCAATCAGCTGAAATGAAGCATTAGCCACAATTTCCTCCTCATTGGGAAAAGCAACAACAGACAGAGGTTCATTTGCAACTGAAATTGCTCCTGAGGGTGATAAGAGCTGAGAGTGGTTCAAGTCCCCAAATGAGAGAGCTCCTTCTACATCCCCCAGCTTCTCCCCTCCACCATATAGAGTATGTACCAAAATTTCTGTGTATCTCTTACATTTATCCTTAAATCGGTGGGCTTAAAATTTAGCAGCACAGAAGCCCATAATGGAAAGAAATGCATCATAAATGCTACAGCTACCTTGCATTCCATGGTTACCCATAATTAATGCCACTTATGTATCATTTTCTTGAACACAGCAAATGCTAAACTGCAGCTGGACACGCTAAACACGTTTTACAGTAGTCTTACTCTTACAGCAGCAGCAAAACTAACACAACACAAGTCCTGATATGTTTTAAGATTTACAAAACAGAAAGCTAATAAAATATGAGGGAGACATTCTTGATTCTACCTAATTCTCAGTTTTTGGAAATCTTTTAAACTCTCTGAAAACTAGACACTTGCTGAGTTCAAATGTTATAGTAAGCTTGTTTAACCATAGTTTGCTGAAATTAGCTTCAAAGACTATGTTTTGTTTACTTATCAAATTTATTTGCCACCCAACTCACAGTTCAAGGTGAGATTCCACAATGTCTAGATTTCTACACCAATATACTGCTTGATGGCTAACATAATATGCAACATAGTCCTTTGCCTTGATCATATCAGAAAAAGTTTTCCAATATTCTAAAAATGTCCAAAGGCCTTGCAAACAACCCAAAATGCCTCTTGTCCCCCCATAATGCTTCTTACTCAAAATGTTAAACCCTGCTAAAAAAAACCATGAGTGAGAAAATTGCATCTCTTAATTGCAAATCAATGCCAAAGGGCAAAAGAGACGATTCTCCCTACAAGCAGGGACAGCCTCTCGCCTGCTTTCCAGAGTTTGCAAAAGGATGCCCATAGGGATTGGGCAAAGAGGAGCTTCCAATGCATCTCCCTCCTGAGCTGCCATGTTTTAACCCACAAGCAGCACTGAAAAGCAGCGTTAGTGACTGTTTCACCAGTCCCACTTGCAAAAGTCCAAGGTTTTTACTTCTAAACCTGTTAACAATGCCATTTGGTTTCCATCAAGCTCCAACTGGGGTTTAACAATATGGACAACTTCTCCTAGTCCCCAGAATATTTAAATCATTGAATTGCAGGGGGGACAGAATTCCTACATCTGCAGTTCTTCCAGCAAATCCTGCAAATGCACAGGCAGGGATTTTCAGAAGACAACAGCTGCAGAGAAAAATGGAAGAGCTCCTTATTCACAGAACCCAAACAGCTGAGAGGGACCAAAAAGCTACTTTTGCCAATCCCCACCTGCTAAATCTCCACTCCTTCCCCATCCACAGCCCTCCCTATGCAGATGCTATAGGGGGAGAAAAAAAGAAAGGCTGTTTGAATAAATTCCTTCTGATAAGACCAGTAAACAAGCCTACCCACCCTTCTTAGTTCCCCAAAGAGAAGCTTCTGATGGCTAGGATAGACTTTTTGTTTCAATTTAGCAATATGGATTTGAATTAAAAATCCACCCTTCCTCCCCACAATGTACATCCCAGCACAATCATCATTTGTTCAATTAATTGGGGCATGGGGTTTTTTTCTTCAAAAGAGGCCATATATATTATTTTGTGAAATTTCAGTTCTTTCTGCCAGAATGACTGCCAGAATGGCCAAGCCCTGGAAGTGAAAAGGCTCTCGGTTGTTCAGCCTCTACTGATGCCCAGGGCTTACAGAAGGGCAGAGGTGAGAAGGGCTCTCATTCTCTGCAAACCAACACCAGTAACACACATCTGTCAGTGCCCAGCTTCTATGGCCTCAACCTCGGGTGAGATGAGATTTTAAAAACCCAGCCTGCTGTCAAAACAGGGCTACTGCAGCCTTCAAGACAGCCACCTCTGCAGCAAGGCACCAGTGCCAAGAATTCAAAAACAAGCCAGTATTTACGACACTCATCACCCTTTCTCTCCCTTATTCCCTCCATTACTTCAATCACATTGCTGATTTCCCTGAAATCACCAGGCTGGGCTGGGGAAGTGAGGGGGAAGAACTTCTTCTGGGGAGATTCCTCAACCTCTACTGCTGAGATAGCCAAAGTCCACTCAGGGCTGCAAGGAAAAGGGCCCCTTCCAGGCTCCTCTAGCAGGCAAAGGGCTCTCAGGCATTTTCACCCTCATCCCAGGGCTTCCAACCCTTTACCTTAAGGGCTCATCCTGCCATTTTTTTCTTATTCAAAGCATAACTTAGCAGAAACTCGGGGACTATTTTCTTGTTCCTTCATTTGAGGAAATCCCTCTTGATTTTTATCAGAAACAAGTGACCAGCACCCCTGAAGAATTGAAAGGGTTTGCCTTGCATCTCACCGGCCACTTCGGATTTTCCCAGGCTGGGGCGGGAGGGAAGAAGGAGGGTATTTCCATCAGCTGCAGCTTCCAGGGTGGGTAGCCCTGTATTCCCTTTTGGAAGCAAGGGGGAGTCAGACAGCGCAACCTGGGCTAGCATTAGCGCACTTCAGCAAGCCTTTGCCCCGAGCCTAATAGTTGAGGGTCTTGTGATTCGCCCAGCCCACCCTTGGAGGCTTCTTTCCCCTAAAGAGCTCTTCGGCGTCCAATAGCCAGGTGCACAAGGGCGGGAGAGGCTCGTTCGAGGAAAATATGGCAGTCGAGGCCGGGCGACGGGACGGCCCTCGCAAGCCCTCTACGGTCAGACTTCAGCGGAAAGCTCGGGCGCAAACCTCAGGCCGCCCAAAGCGAAGGCACCGCCTGGCCCAACTGACCTCGAGGAACTTGGCTTGAGATTGCCGGAGGACTGGACTCACGGATGCCGCGCGGACTCCCGAGGGGTTTTCTAGCTGGCTGTTTAAATAGGAACCGGGGGGGCGGGGGGGGCAGCGAGACTGGCGGAGGCGCGGCAGGGCAAGGCAGTTTGGGCTGGTGGGACTCGAGGCATTTCTCTGCCCGTCGCCTCCGAGGGGTGGCGAACCTGCCGCAAGGTTCGTCGTCGCCAAAAGCGAGAACGTGTAGCACGCCCTGGACTCTGCGGGAAGCGCCGCCCCGGAGAGACCCGGGGAATGTATCCAGTCAGTGCCACCTTTTGCAGTGGGGCTCGCGAAGGCTCTCACTCTGCCTCCTCTCGGTGAATTACACGAGAATTACAGTTCTGCTGTTATGTAGACCGAGGAAGAAGGGAGCGAAATAAGCTGATCGTTAAAAAGGAGGCAACCCTCCCGCCCAACACTCTTACGTTCCTTACTTCGCCGCCCTGACACATTAGCGATCCTTTTCTCCGGCGGGTTCGTTTGGATCGGCACTTTGGAGGTCTCTCCTGCCACCTTGCCTTGCAGCCCTCCCGAAGTTGGTCCTCCTCACCCACCCGCCGCATCTCTCCCAACGTTTAGTTGCTGGAGGGAAAAAGAGCCGGGTTTCAAACCCACTTAGAGGTCCCGGGCTTTGACGCTCGGCTGTTTTTCTGGGCTGTGGCCAAAGCGCTCTGCCATCCTTGGGGAAAGCTTTCGTGCCAAAAGAAAACCCTGGTGCTCGGCTAAAGGCCTAGCGAGGGGCCGTTTTCTTTCATCGACAAAATGAAGCCATCTTCGTGGAAAACCTACCATAACCTGATTCTAGCCTGATTGTTGGGAGCCACCCAGCCTGTATGCTGGTCGACAATCTATGTAACTCCCGGAGACATTTTAGTGCAGGAACCTTGCGCAGAATTGCGCGGCGCCCAAGCAGACCTCGAATGGAATCACTCTCTTTGGAACCGACTTGGAAACGCGCCGCGAACAATTTGTATTCGCTTCGCGCTAGAGGCGCAGGACGCCCCCTCCCCCCTTGTTATTTTGAAACTATCTTAAGGTGCTCCGCTGGATGAAGCTGGTGTTTCTTGGCTCTTCCCCTCCCCAACCCTGTTGTTTGTGCCTTATCAGAGTTTTCACTGACCGCTCAGTAACCAATTTAGAGGAAAGGAGCGCCTGATCTCTCAAAAGGAGTAATTAAGGCGGATGGGTTTACCCTCTTCGCCAGTAATCAGAGATTAGTTCCAGCCTCCCTTTTTCTTTCAATAAAAAGGCTGGAAGACTTTGAAAGAAGCAATAGATGGTTTTAATAATTCACTGCGCTTTGAAATAGACCGGGGGGAGGGGGGGGAACGACCTGAAATGCGCCATATGGATTGCCTCGGTTCTTCTTTGCACCCCTTTTTTGGCCAGCAAATTTCATCCAGAAAACTTTCTAACCGTTTTGCAAGGGTTTTCAGCCAAAATTGTAGAAAGTTCTTTCTCCCCGTGGAAGAAAGTACACCTGTATGCCCGTGCGTGCACGTGCAGGAACCTATGGAAAGAAAATCCCGAGTTACTCTTATTTCTTAGATATTAAGCAGAAAAGATGCGATCGGCTATTCTTTCCCGAATCCAAGCCACTCACTCACTTTGGAAAACGCAAACTTTTCTATTTCTAGAAGGGATTCTCCCTTCCAGCACCACTCCAGTTGGAATTTGCTTATTTTAGAAATGTAAATCCGAAACGTATTCTCACATTTAGAAGTGATTGATGCCTTTTTGTTAAAGACAGGACAGATTTGGAGAAGTTATATTTTCTCTCCGCCTCCACAAAAATTACATAGCAAGGGGGACTTTGTGGTATGTTTTGATCTTTGATTTATTCCATATGTGACATGCACAGCTAAAAACAACCCCAGACTTTTTAGTTTGTTACAAAGTCATCATCCATTTTGCAACCAACTCAAGTGGGGTTTAAGTTGTTTTTCAGTAAAGGAGCAGAGTTACGGCCGTAGATATAAGCAGAATCTGGCTGAGTAAACCCGGATTGGTCGCTTCCCCATCTGCCTTGAAAGAATTTGGTTGACAGAGGCAGGTTGGACGTGTCTTTTAAAACAGAAGTGGTGATCCTTCGGTCTTACCTGCTGCTTGCCCCAAAACTCCCGATCCGGCCAAACGAAGAAGGAGAAATCCCCAGAGCAGAGGAACTGTATCCATTTCGGGGGCGGGGTGGGGGAGAGGATGGAGAAACCCTTGATGGGAAAAAAGAGCGATTCCTCCCAAGCCGCGCTGGGTCAGGGAGAGCGGAATTTTCTTTCGCAAGTCTCCGAGACGACGCGGATTCCGTCCCAGAATTTCCTCTGCCGAGGTTTCAAATCCGTTCCTGGGCTTCCACTCCCACGGCTCCGCAATAAACCCACTTCCCCAAAAGATCGCCGAGCTGGAGGGAACTCCTGACGTTCAGCACAAAAAAATGAAGCGCCCAGCAGCCCTGCTAAGGCGCGCACAGCCGGCGACACACGCACACCCAGAGCACGCGAGAGAGCCCCGTTCTTAGGAACGGCGTTGCCTTCAGCACCGCATCACCGGCGAGGTTCTCCGCAAAGCCGCCGGAAAAAAAAAACCCAAAACGGGCCGCCTTGACATCGCACCCAGCCAGTCGCGCGCCTCCCCCCTCAGTCCTCGCCCGAGCCTGGCGGCGGAGAGCGAGAGCGCAACGAACGGCGCTCCCGGCGCAAGAGTGGTGGTGATTTCCCAGCCTGCGGCGCCCGGCTGCTTCTCCCACCCTTCCCCAACACGCTGCCAGTTCGCGCTCTCAGGCGGCTGCCGGTCAGCTTCACGCCAGAGGCGTTTTCCGGATGCGGCGCCGCGAACGACTCCTCGAGGGCTGCTCTCTCGCCGCCGCCGCCGCCGCCGCCGCCTCCTTCCTCCGACGCGTGGGGTCTCGACTGAAGCTGTGCGGACGCTGGTGCGGGGTTCGCGGCTCTTCCCTTTCTTTGCCTCCGCCTCGGCTTCCTCGCAGCCTTTTCAGGCAGAGCAGCATGTGGATGTCAGACAGAAAGGCAGAGCTATCCGATTACACGCTCGCCCAGGGCCCGCCCCTTCTATGTTTCTCATTTAAACAAAACACACGGGGAGGGGAGGGGGGGGGCCGAGCCCGTGAAGCGCCGCGCAGTCCACGTTCAGAACTCGGCCGTGATCCAACGGGGGAAGCGAAGGCGCGGCGATCGGCAGAGGCTGCATAAGCCTTCTCCGTCCCTTCCTGCTGCACCGGACCGGCTCCGACTTTCTCGGCTGCAGCCCACGCCCGGCTCTTGGCAGAAGCAACAAGTCCGGCGCGGAGGCCTCTTTCTCGCTGGGCGTCTTTGACTGGGGCTGCTTTTTTTGGGGGGGGGGGGAGCTTTTCCCCACCAGCTCTCGGGAGGTCGCGTGAACGTGCTACATATTGCATCCCTCCATAAAGTGATAGGTATTTAAAAATATACACGCAGGCTGTCGGCGGAAGGTGATAGCTTCAATGCTTAACAGCTTTCTCCAACTATAAACCGGAGTTCTGAGCTCCAAACACCACCCACACAAAGAGAGAGACACAAATAACACTTAAAAGGCTGGCAGGAGATACCTTATGTGCTACAACATAGTGGAATGGTGGGGTGGGTTGTTTTGTTGTTGTTGTTGTTTTTTGCATAAATCTTGCCAGCAGCATAGTAAATTAATTTACCCCTGGGAAAATGATAACCATTCAGTCTCAGACCGAGATTGGTTTAAATAACTTGTGGTGGTTGAAAAAAAAGAATGGACTGTTTTTTTGCTTGGGTGAGAGAAAGCAGGCTTGCCAGTTATACAGAACTCTATCTTTGGCAAGATGAAATCAGACATAAGTCACGGTATAATATGGGCATTGTGCATTTTTCATCCAAAGTCTGGGTCAAAATAATTTTACTTATTCTGTCATTATACACTGCCCCTTGCTGTGCCGATATACACACAGCATCTACCTGACTCCACTGGGACTGGAAGAAAAGCAGGATAAGAGCTGTTTAATACTTGTATGGGAAACCTTCTGGGAGATTTTGTAGGCTCTGGACTGGGAAACATTTTTTTTTTTGTTTTCTTTCAAATCCCAGAAGACATAGTTGGCAAATACTGGATGAGAGCTCCTGGAGGTGCTCACGAAGCCACCGATCAGTGATCTCAGAATGTTTTGGTCTTGGAACAGATGCAGGTGCAGCCTATTCCCCACCACTATCACCACCACACGCACATACTTCTACTTGTCCCTGGTAAGGAGAAGGGCAAGCAGGCAGGACACGTGCAACAAAACCATAGCAGCTGATTCTTATGAGAAGGTCTGGCATGGCACCCTATGGATATGCCAAGATGCTGCTGCTAGTTATGGAAACAGACATGAGAAGCCTATTAGCACATTGGCTTTTCTCACAAGAGCTGCTTTGGAAGCACTCCCAAGGCATCTGCTGAAAGCCCACGTGCACTCCATACATAGGCTTCCCTGGGCCCAGTTTGTAAGGATAGTAAGAAAGGGGCCTTTGACACAGTTCCTATAAGACTGGGCTGCTCAGTTTCCACCAGTATTCAGTATATTGTTGCAGAGAAATCATCATCAGATGAGCCAGTGGAACAGAGGCTCTGAAAAAATTCCTAAAGTAGGTTGAACAAACGATGTGTTAATCATGGACTGCAGTTGTGCCAGGTACAAGGCTAGTCATTATGAACTGGTACATAGGTACAAGTCAATCAGGACAGTCAATCAAGTTGTAATGCTGGTTGTTATATAAATGGTTGGAAGTAAATGCCATTGAACTGAGGCATATTTCTGATGACACATGGAGGTAGCTGGTATTCAAGTGTTCTTAAATGCCAAAACCGAAATGAGTACTGTGACTTCAGTTGAAGCCTAGAATTGGAATTGCTTGCACCCACACAGATCAATTCTTTTCCTCTCGCCCCCTCCCCAAAAGAGGGGGAAACCAGGCCCTTCACTGCAGTTCTTAGACACTGGTTTTGTGTTAAAGGAGTGGGTAGTAGAAATGTCCTTGGAAAGCCAAGGTTTTGATTGAATCTCTAAAGAGTGATATGAAGTCAAAACTAAAAAGAATACTGTGCTAAGGAGAAGAAATGGACAGAGATATAGGGGAGGTGAAATTGGCAGATTAAGAAAAAAAATGTCATGATGCTATGACAAGAAGAGTCACTGTGCTCAAAAGCTCAAGTGCTTGTACCTGATGACTACCCATAAAACCTCACCATCAAATCTCACGGTTGACTGGGATGATGTCTAAAAGCATCACCAGAAGAGGGCAATGGCTAACTATCTCCCTGTTGCTGCTAAGAAAAGAGTGCCGATATGGCCAGATAGTTACCAGAAGCTGAGGCCATCTTGAGGAAGAGTGTGCCTTCATTTTATGGCAACAACTATTCTAAAAAGGATTGGAAGACAGTTGGCTTAAATTAGTCTTTCCCTAAGATGACACTTTCCAGATTTACTAGACTAAAATATTTGGCCAAGGTAACTGAAATTGATGAGAAACTCAATCTAACACCTTTGGGGAAGATGCAGTATACTTCTTGTGTTTTTTAAATGTGTGACTATCCTAAGGATACATTAATATCCATTATTTTCTTGTTTTAATTTCAAGTGTGCACTTCAGTATTTTGAATCAAAATCTGTAATACTACATTCAGAGAGATGGGGAACTATGTCTAGTATACCTATTACTTAGTCTGATGAGTTTCTAAGTTTGGTTAAAAAAGCAGAACACTCTGTAGCTTTCCCTGGTGGTGAACCTAGAACCTAGAACCTAGAACATACACAGAAAGAGCACGCTTTCCTCTACATGCTGCTTAATTTCTTCTCCCACTTTTTCTTATTTTCTAATGTACAGTATGGCCTGGAGACTAAACCATATGAGGAACGGCTGCAGTTTTGGGTCTGGCTAGTCTAAAGAAAAGAAGAATTAGGGGTGACATGATAGCAGTATTCCAGTATTTGAGGGGCTGCCGCAAAGAAGAGGGGGTCAAATTAGTCTCCAAACCACCAGAGGGCAGGGCAAGCAACAATAAGTGGAAACTAATCAAAGAGAAGCAATCTGGAATTAAGAAGAAACTTCCTAACAGTGAGAACAATTAACCATTGGAACAGCTTGCCTCCAGAAATCATGGATGCTCCAACATTGGAGGTTTTTAAGAAGATACTGGACAGTCACTTGTCTGAGATGGTATAGGTTCTCCTGCTTGAGCAGGGGGCTGGACTAGAAGACCTCCAGCTCCTCTCCTCTCCTCTCCCCTCCTCTCGTCTCCTCTCCTCAGGATTCTGTCAGAAACCCTAAGGCATGTGCAAAATAGTGTCCCTTTAAAAAAAGCATTTATGTAAATATCTAAACTTTTGCAGAGAGTAAAAGAGATCACCCTGCATTTTAGCAAAAGTACCTGTAATCTTTTTGGGAAATATTATTCAGACTCCACAATGATGCTTTCACATTTCCATATGCTAATTTCATTGGATTTTTGCTTTGTTACAATAGCACCCAGAAAGATTTACCATTAAATGGTTACATTAAAGTTTAGGCCAAACGTAAGAATTGCTTTTTCTCAAATTAATTTTCTGAAGAGCTGCAAAAGTTTTTCCTAAAACTAAACTGGTGGACTTCCATGGCTGCACTTCCACTTCCCTCTTGTGCAATTGTACTTCCCCTTCCCTCTTGTGCAGTAAACTAGCCAAAACACTTTGTGATTGTAGAAAAAAAACAAGATTATTAGACAACTGCATCATATCTATTGCTTTCTCTCTCCAGCTTTTAACAACCTTGACAATGTCCCACCTCCTTCCTTCCCTTCCACCTCTCCTGCCAAATACTACACAACCACTTTTCATTGTTTTTGTTTTAAAATGCTCTACAATTAAATCTCTTTCTTCAAATTAAATTTGTGGAATGTCTAACTACATCAGAGGAACACAAGCTATACTACTTGCTTTAAGCAATTTCTCTTCTTTGGAGGAGGAGGGAGGAGAGGGGAATATAGGATGACCTGTAAAGATTACTGGGATTATCCAACATTTTAAACCTAGAAAATAAATGGTGATTATTTTCCCAGGATAACTCACTGTTGTTGTTTTTTTTTGGGGGGGGGAGCTTAATTTTGCACTACACAGAACTTCTCAACCGATCCAGCCCATTTTTAGTATAGCTTATAAAAAGTTCTTCTGTTAAAACCATCTGATAATGATATATCTTTGTCTTTATGACAAATTGCACCTGTTCACTTGAGACATTGCAAACTCTGTCACAGATGTCTAAGGGGAGTTTTTGATATCATCTACTGTTCAGTTTTGTTCTGAACCAAGAATAATTTAACAGGCTGGATGTGTGTTTGATTTAGACATTAACTAATTCAAGCATATTGTTTTTGGAAAATTCACAGATTATTATTGAGGACAAAAGGCAAGGAGTCTAAAATCAGGACACCTGAAAGAGCTGGTAATGTAAAGTTTAACTCTTGGTTCCTTAGAGGTTGTACAAATCATGTTTGGCACACCTGAAGAGATGAAATTTAACAACCCATTTCCCCTGCATGATAGAATGTTTAAAAGACACAAATGAAATCAAGGCATTTTGAAGTCAGTGCTATTTGTTTGGATTGATGAACAAAAACTGCAAATTGTGTTAGTTGATTCTTACTAATAAAATCTATATATTGCTGTGATCCATCATATAAAGAAGACACTCAGGAAAGTTTACTATCATCCGTGTATATGCTTCCTTCTAACTGAAATCCTTAAGCAGATTTTTGTTAAATAATTGTAAATTTTACCTTGATTTTTTTCTTAAACATATACATTATGTTTATGACATTTCAATTTTTTTTCTATCTCACCTGCCATTAATAGTTTGTTAAATAGTTTGTTAATGAAAATGGGAGTATAATTCAGTGAATTTTCAACATGAAAGTGTGAAATTTTAATGGCTAATTTATGGCTAGATTCCTTCCTAAGATAGCCATGCATGGCTTATTTGTTTGTTTATGCACTTATAAATAGCTCTAGGAAACTATAACATAGTTTTTGCATGTTATAAATGAATTCCTCCAAATTCCTATCTGTAATAAACAGAAAAAACATATTTTCTGAGATTGGTGAAACACAACCATTAAAAAGAAGAGTGAGGGAACATCGTAATTAAAACTGGCATAATCCTAAACATATTTACTAGGATGACAAAATAAATACCTGTCAAATGCAATAACAGATTTACTAGTATAACGTTTGTATTTAGGGTGTTATACAATGAATGTCGTCCACATCACAAAGAGGAAATGGGCAACACATAGTGCCAAGTGAGTCTTTCAGCTCTCATTTTGTCATTCCCAGGATTTCCCAAAACTGTACCACAAAAAACACACATACTGTCAAAATATGCACATGAAATTTCCTGTAGGCTTAAGATGCTATTTTGAGGGGTGAAACCTCCAAAACACTCCCTGCCTGGGCCTCCAGAATTGCCCCCATCTTCTATTATGTAGAGAAAGAAAAGTGAGAGGAAGAGAGGAGGGCAGCAGTTGTGGCTGTAGGAAGTAATAGGAGCCCAGGAAGCTTAATTAATTAATCAGAATAGAGCTGGAAGGGACTTTGGAGGTCTTCTAGTCCAACCTCCTGCTGTGTTAAAGCTATGTTAAATCAAATAAGCCTTTCCTATTCAGCTCATGTTTTGCAACTCTCACTGTTAGCAGAGTTTTAGATTATATCTTTCTCAGTTTAACCATAGTTGTTCTGCATGCACAACATTTGCTTTACCATAGAGCAGGGGTGAATTCAGCAGGTCTGGAGAACCAGTAGAGGAAATGTAGTTCAGAGAGCCAGCAAATACCACCTCTAACTGGCCCCAGAGTGAGGAGGGAATGGGGATTTTGCAGTATCCTTCCCCTGCTATGCCCACCAAACCACGCCCACCAAGCCACACCCACAGAATCAGTAGTAAAAAAAATTGGATTTCACCACTGCCATAGAGTTATTGTCTTTCCAAGTCCTGCCTATATTTGGGAAGTTTATGTACTTTAGATATGTTGGCTATGTACAACTACATTCTTTTATCAGTTTTCTGCTTTGTGGACATCTACATGCCTAGAGCTGTATTGGATGCAGTGCAACTGCAGAGATGATTGGTAGGAGCTACTGAGTTTGACCTGGATCTGGAGTCTGCATTTACACTGACTTCAGCAGTTTCCTCATTTAAAGTGGGCAGGAAAGGCTAGCCCATGTAACTTTCATTGGAATTAAAGCCTAATTCTTAACACACCATCACTAATAGTTTTCTCCCCCAACCTTTCCATCTCAGTGTATGAAAATCCTCCCTAAAACCTTACAGAAAATATGACAATCTGTAATTTAATTGCTCTTTAATAGTTTGTTTACTTCAGCATCTGGAATAAATTTTAGCTGGAAGAATGTCATAGATGAAATGCTGGCTGAAGATTTTATGGGAAAGAATTTCCTCTCACAAAAGGGTATCTTCAAATTGGGAACCTGTCTTGCTCCATTCTCAGTTCCTGTCTGGGTGAAATGGATTTCTTCTTTCACATCTCATCTCTTTGTTCTTTCTAGAATATTAAGAATTTGTCTTAAGAATTAATACCTTGTCATCATTCTTCCTTTGTGGAACAAGCCACAACAATGGATGATACTTATATCCTTCTTTTCAGTCTTGTCATATATATGTGAAAGTCTAAGACAACTCATTCACCTTTTCAAACAGTCAAGCAATAACTCTTGTTAGAATGAGCCATTCTGCGCTGGGGAAGAAGAGAGAAGAGGTTGAGTCTAGTTATACAGATTGCCATGTTGCCAGATGGTATAGATTTCTGTCACAATGCAAACTTTATGGCTTTCTCCTCTTCATAGAGCAGTGGGACTGCACTAAGTTGAAGGGATGAAACAACCTGGTGTCCTCCAGATTGATAGACTACCTTTCTTGAAATAATTGGAGCACCAGTTTTTTGCAGCCCAACAATTCTGTATCTGGAAAGCAACAAGTTGGGAAAGGCTACCAATGAATTGATGGATGGATGGATTTGATTTGATTTGATTTGCATCATCAAATAGTTTAAGTGGGATATATGTTTCTAAGAAAGAAATCCATGACTGGGACTCATTGTGTTGGCTACATGTCCAAATAAGAGCTAGAGCAGGGGTGTCAAATTCGTGTCATCACGGCGGCGTCATGTGACGTATTGGGACTTTCCCCCCCTTCACTAAACCAGGCATGGGCGTGGCCAGTGTGTGACCCATCCAGCCTGCAGGCTGCAAGTTTGATAGCCTTGAGCTAGAGGAAGGAGAAAACCTGAGAAAGGTAAATGGTTTAATGGAAACATAGAGCAAAAAATTGAATTTATAATGAGTAAGAAAGAAGTATGCTGAAAGAACTCACTACACGTTTAACAAAACCTTTCAGTAATATGTTTGCTTTGTTTGCTTCCCCACATTTTGTTATAGAAAAGCCAGTTTCAGTAATGGTTGAAGTACCAGGCTAGAAAGCAGGAGACTATAAGTTTTAGTCTTGCCTTAGGCACAAAGCCAGTTGGTTCATTTTGGGCCACTCTCTCTCAGCCCTAGGTGAGACAAGGGCAAACTATTTCTGAAAAAAAAACCAAAACAGGCAGGGATGAGTCTAGGTAGTCCACACTGAATTGAAGGCACATACATACATGCATACATTTCATTATGGGGTTCAGTATGGCATCTCAGATTGCCTGTAAAGCACATCAAGTAAACACAGTGAAATTCTTCCAGATCTGGAAGAATGACTATACCTCATGTTTTAAGTCCAGCTAAGCTATTATATTCTCCTTGCTCCTAGGTCACAAAAGACCTTGATTTTACTGTATGACATACCTTGAATAGAATTCCGTATTTCAACTTTTCAGACTTTCTCAGATTATGTAAAGTTGACTCATTGTCACCTTCATTTCTGCCCACTCTGAAGCAATGAAAACAATGCTATGGAGGGAGGGAGAGAAAAGAGCCAGGATGAGGCAAAGGTTGCTGGCAGTGGGGAAAAATGGACCACCTACAAGCTCTGCAGAACTGAAATATTTGAAGCAAAAAGATTAGCTTGACTGCAATTTCAAATCCAGTGTAGACAGCCAATAATAAATCAACCCAGACACTTGGAATCAACTGATGATATGAGAGTGGACAGGTCTGGAGCTGATTGTGAACTGGCACAACAACCCAGCATGGAAGTGCATTACTTTCTCCCACTCCTAAAAAAACCCCAACTTTCCATTGTAAGAAAAGGTACTGTTGAAATATGTTTCTGGCATTGATGATGGGATCTCGTTTTTTCTTCTTTCTCACTCAGTGATCATGCCAAGGATTGCATGCAAGGAGGAAGTCATGCACATTAAAGAAAGAGTGAGTGAGTACACAGGATGTGGGATCAAATAATTTACAGCTGGGATGCCTTATTAGACTGGCAGTTGGTTTGCTGGCTAAAGACTATAATAAACAAATTGAATTGAAATTGAATATGGGCAATTTGGGCAAACAATTACTTTGAAGGAAAATATTTCATATTAATCCACAATTTGTGTGTGTTTGTTTTCATCCTGGTCCTTCTAGGAGTGTAATCTACAGAGTTAGACAAAGGTCAATGTGCAATTTCCTAATGGGTTAATAGGGGAACCTACTCATCTAGTAAGACAAAACTTTATTCATGATGGCAGATAGTAAATTACAAATATATGAAACATCTGACCACTCTTGTGACTAAATTCCTTTAATGAGTAGTACAAAAATAGGTTTATGTGTATCAATTTTTGTTGACCTTAGTCCTAGTGTTTCCTTGGTGACACTTGGTGACACTTAGTGACACTTGGTTAGAAGCATGCCTTTACCTTGCTGTCCTTCTGGCAGAATATTTTTAAATTAATACCTAGACTATTTAAAAAATAGACATCCAGGTGGCCCAATCTTTTAATTAAGAAAGTTTCAGCTGTGTATTTATAAATAGCACTTGGGAAACTATACTATTACTTATCTATTAATAGATATAGTTTGGAGTTGGAGTACTATTGTAGTTAGAATGCTGGGCTGGAATTAATGAAAATTTTAGTTCTGACATGGTGAAAATGAAACAGCTACCCTGTTTCCCACAAAATAAGACATCCCCCGATAATTAGCCCAATCGGGCTTTTGAGTGCATGGCAATAAGGCCAAGCGCTTATTTCAGGGTTCAAAAAAATATAAGACAGGGTCTTATTTTGGGGGAACACAGTAGATTGTGGTAAACCTGAAACAACCTACCAGGCTGTTATCAAAAGTAAAGGTCAGATGAAAACTGTTATCTCCTGCCCAAAGAAAGTCCCTTGTGGCTCTTTACATAGAACAGGCACAAAAAAAGGGTCACAAGAAGTGTGAGTCTTGTTGTAGAGCTCACATTTGGTGCAAAGCAGTAGTTGAAATTCTTTCATAATTACTTCATAGTTTTGTTACTTGTCTGAAGATTTGTGTTCTGGGAAATATATATTTGCAGTGTTTTTCCTCCATAACCAAGAGACTCCTGGCAGAGAACCCTAAAATGATGGCTGTCACTTAGTTATATTAGGCTAGGAGCTTGGTCTGCTTTACCTTACAGGGCAGTTGTAAAAGATAAATTCTGGGGGAAGAGAACATTGCCTGGAGTTCTGTCATTGCTCCAGCCTATGATTCCTCCTTGGTTGAAGGATATGAAGGGCTGGATTGATTACAAAGAGTTCAAGCCCAGGCCCCAATACTGCTGAAAAGGTAACTACACACAGTATGCCTAGGCATCTTCCACCATAGACTCTGACCTTTAATTAGATGGCAGACTGACTTTGGATAGGCACTAGAAGATGGGAAGACTGGTTATGAGCATCATGTATTCTTGATGTTCGAGTCCTGGACTCGTAAGTGTCAATTATACACCAGCAATCTTAACTCTGGAAACAGAATAAAAGGGGAAGAGAAGACTGTAAGGGAGATGACCTTTTAGCTTCAAAGATACCTCAGAGAAGCTCAAATTAAAGCGACTTTTCATTTTCTGCCTCCCTGGTCTTTACTCCTATGAGGTCTGCAGAGAAATAAGTCAAATAACATGCTAAAAGATGGGGCTGATTCATCTGTTTTGTTTGCTTTGCATTTTAATGGATTTAGACAGTTAAAAACATTATATTGCCTTTATTGTATTTTTCAGATATATGTATTTTCCATTTTTTGTCAGTAGGAGGGAGATAATCATCAAAATTTGTTTTATAGAATCATGGGTTTCTAAAATCAGTATTTGAGACTTAACCAACTTTGTTGTGACATAATTAATAATTATGGTTAAACATCCATGGCACTTAAATTGTTCTGAGTATTTTACATATATTATTTAGTTCTAATCCTTAGGCTGGCCAATGTGGTTTTTTTTCTCATGTATGAGAAAAAGCCCCAGGGAATGGCTTGGCTTAGTGAAGCAGCCATCAGGCCAGGCATCTCTTTAGCCACAGAGTGAACTCTGCTAAAAATGGTTTAATTTTTCTCTTGGATTTCCTCTAATGAACCCAAAGCAGCATTTGTAGTCTCGTGGTTTGCAGGAGAGTCTGGTAGATAGATTTCAATTTGCCAAAAGACATCCGAAAGAGCTTCAAAAATTGAAGCAGCAGTTGAAGCCACCTTTTCTCATTCTTGGTGACCGAAATATCTCCTCTTGGATGGTCTTCCTCCTCCTTTCCTTCCTTAGGATATGATATACAATGAAAGAAAATTACATTTTGTTTTTTAAAGATTATATCGGGATTGCAGTGCTTCTTCACCTCTATTCAAATTAATTGGCACTATTATAATTCCTTGGTGGGCAAAGCTTTTAATGATCCCTCACCTCCCATTGCTTTGAAACTGCCATACATCTGGAAGCCATCAGGGGGCAGCTGTGACCAGAAAAGAGTGAAACCAGAAGGAAACTAGGAAAATGCAGGCAGAGCAGAGAAAGGAGGAGGACGGGGGATGAGAAACTATCAAAGACAGAAACAGTGCAAATAAGGAACAAAGGTAAACACGTTGTGAGGCAGTCTGTAGAAGTACTATGGATGGGGGAATGAGAAAGAAGTGAGCATGATATTATTAGCTAGAGGAACATAAAAATGTTGAATTTGTACATTAGAAGGCGGGAATTAAACACTAGTGAGCTGGAAAGAAAGGAAGAAAAAAAGAAAGGGCAGGGTGGGGGGGGGGACGAAAAGAAAAAGCTTTGAACCCAAGCATGTGATTTTAATGAGGCCAAATCTAAGAGTGTCAATATTATTTCTCTCAATACCTCAACAGTATAGAGGCAACGGATCCTCCCCCCCCCCCCATTTTCTTTTCTTTTTCCTTTCTTAAAGCTCGCTCTGATTCAGCCTAGTCTTTCAAAGTGCACTTCTTCCCAGCCACCCTCTTGGTTCCAGCAGGTTAACTTCATTAAAGGGTTCCTTCGGCTGCTTTCATGTTTGCTCGGAGTCCTACTGGGTGGCTACATTAGGCGGAAAAAATGTAGGATGATGGTAAACGGATGTTTTACACCACACCAGTGAATGGAATGCCTGGGCGGGCAAGAGAGGGCCTCGGAGAGGAGCTGGGGTCTTTGGCAGCTATTAATTACACTCCAAACACGAGGCCCAGAGCCTCAGCGAGAAATAGCCTTAGGATTTGAAATGTAGCTGAACAAGAAGCTCAGCAAATTGAATTCTAAGGAAGAAGAAGCCTCGTGCCGTCTGCCACTGACCTCTCTGTGATAAGGGATCTAAATGGAGGGTGTTTCCCTCCTACTTCCCATACTTATTATGCAGCAGCAGCAGCAGCAGCTATTGCTGGCTGCCTCAAAGCTTTGTCATCAGGCCTTTATTTTATCTTTCTTTTTTTCTCCTGTCTCCTTTTTGGAGACTTTGGGTGAGTGAGTAAGGTTTTCTTCACTACATTCCTTGGAAGAGAAGAATGCAGTGGGAATGGAAAGCCCTTCCCTTAAAAATGAAATTGAAGAATGGGCAGAGTACTACCATTAAGAAATTAGATCAGTGCACTAACAAACATCCCCGATGCTCCTTTTATTCTATTTTAGCAATAATGCTTTCTAATAGACTTTTTGCCTGTTATTTAATTCACTATTTTTAAGGTACAGTTATCGCTCCCTTTTTTACTTGATAGACCAAAGGTATAACCCTTATCTTTTGAAAATGTGCATTAAGCATGTGTGCATGAATGTGGAGGGATTATTTATATGCAAACTGCCAGTTTGTTGCAGTGCAGCTTCTGGAATATATTTATGAATTTGCAATGCCCAGATTTTTTTTTTAATCAATACAGCAAACACTCTTACTTTTGATGCAGGCAGATTAAGGTAAACTCTGCTTTGGGTTGAGGTTGACTCCTGGCAACTTCATGAATACATCCATGAAGTCTTCTTAGCAACAACAGAATAGTGCCTGGCCACTTTTGCCTTGTAAGCTATTTTTTTTCCCAATTAATTTTATGCCATGGGATTTTCTGACAGTCTCTGTCCAGATTTGACATTATTTGAATAGACATTTTTAAAAATGCAATGCAAAAGAAAGGGGAATCCAACAATTGGGAAGGCATAATTAATGTAAATAAGCAACATTCCTCTGAAGTTCAAGTCAGAGTCTAATCACTTTTAGAGTGTAACAAATTTTGTATCGGGTCTAGCCTAAGGACTGACTCAGTGGAAGAAATAATACTACTTCAGCAGTCTTGACAGATGATAATCTAACCGCTGCTTCAAAAGATCCATTAGGGTTGAGTTTGCCACCTCTAAGGCAAGCCGTGTCACGTTCACACTGCTTGAACTAATAAGACGTATTTTAGGGTTTACTAAACTTTGCTTTCTTTTCATTTGCAGCTGCTGTTATCTGTCCCTTTCTTTGGAGCAGTCAAGAATAAGCATGTTCCATGATCTACAAGAAGTCATCCAAATCTTTGGAGACATTTACCATGTGTTCCCTCAATCATGTATAGGTCAGGCAAAACAATCCTACCTTTTAGGTCTAGTGTTGGAGCCAGATAGAGTAATCTTGTCTGTTTGGGTGGAGGACCCCAGAAGGCAGCAACCAAGTACTGCAGGATAAATTGTCTTCAGTCCACTAGACTTTTACATATGAAATGGGAGGAGTGATACATAGTTTGTTGCTTCAAGATGGGAAAAGTCTCAAGCTGACCCTGCCAGGATTTGATGGAAAGCACCATCAGTGACAGGCAGAGGTGGGATTACCTTTCCTACTGGTTGGTACATTTGAGTGTGCGCACTCTGTGCATGTGCATGGCCTTCTATGCATGCGCAGTAGTTGCACATTACATCTGGGCAGGTGGGCGGAGCCTTCTGCAGTCGCCGCTACCAGTTTGTACGATCCAGACAGAACCGGATGAATCCCACCACTGGTGACAGGTCATTGAAAGTGTTAAGAGAAGCTATTATGAAGTTTATTAAAGAACAATTTGCTAAAGAAAAGCCAACATGACTTCTGTAAGTTTAAATCTCTTATTTCCTAGACATTTTTAATGTGTTTACAAACATGTATTATTGACTTAATAGATACAGCATGGTTTTCCCAATGCATTTCTTTATATGGACCACTACAACATATATAAAAGCTTTTGAGAACTATCACATATACCAAGTATCAGTAACATGGCATCTGTGGACACTATGACACAGGCATACCTCCCAATATTGTTTCTACAGTACCCATGTTTATATGCAATACCCATACTGCATATAAATACTTGAAATCATTTCTCTCAGTCCCAGAGAGTTAATTCGGAGTTAATCATTAAATGTTCATGGAAGTTCAGGACCACTACAAAAAAATACTTCTTCACCTTTATCGATGCAATTTGTTGCCTTCAAGTATGATGATGGCCATCAATATACACAGTTTTAAAAGGTAATTACTGTAGATAAATTATTGGAGGAGAAGACTGCTGGTCTTCATGGCTACATGTTCCCTCTAGCAGCACACCTTCAAGATTTTTGCTAGCAGGCAAGAGTGGAGGAAGAGGTCATCCTTATTTCCTGTTCGTAATGCACAAGCTATGGACTGTGGGCTTCCTTAAAAATTGATCCAGCAGAAATGTTCGGTTCCTTTATACATGTTGCTAGAAACTTGAGACAGTATTTCATCTTACACTCTCATAGAATGAAACAAAACAATTATTTCTGATGATCCAAACACTATGCTTCCATTTGTACAGCCTAACATATCAATGGCTTTTCTTTCTGGTTTCTTTGTGGTTTTTTTAGATACATTGCCTACTGACTGCACTTCAACTTATGAACCATTAAGAAACCTAAATGGGCTGCATCCAAGTCAGGTTACCCTCAACTAATATTTGAGTATTTTTTTTACTTTTTGGGGGGAAGGGGAAAGAGCAACCATTGGTAAAATCTTTTTCCTTCTGTTCAATTTCATCTTGTTTTAATTTAGTGTTCCCACCCAAAGACATTCTTTGGTATCTGCCTCTTATAATGTTAGCTGTCCCTTCCGACTTTTCATTATCCACATATCTGATAATCCACCTCTCTCCATCCTCCTTCAAGTTATTTCTAAATAGCCCAGAAGAGGACCTTTTGACCTTCTACTCAACACTTCTCTCAATGCTGGTGCTGAGCATATAATAAACATTCATTAGGTGCAATTTATTAACAAGCACATATGATATATTGCCCCAGCAGATGGCAGCACCTGGTTAATCCTGTCTGTACTTGGAAGCTAAGTAAGATTGGGCCTGGTTAGTTCTTGCATGGGAGACTACTAGAGAATTCCATGCTAGATTGGGAAATTGGAAAACATTTTGAGAGAAAGTAATAGCAAATCATTTCCATGCCAATTGCCAAGCAAAATGGCCTAGATGTGCCCATAGAATCACCAGATGCCAAACTGAAGGAAACTTCACATTTATGACAGAAATATAAATGATTCATTATTGAAATAGCTCTTGACATTTCCACCTTCTCACCTTCTCACATCCATTTAGCAGTGGTCAACTTTAAAGATCTCAATCTTCTTATGTTCTTGCCCAAACCAGCAGCAATCTTTAGCATTTGTTAGGTAGTATACAGACATGAAGGATATATTTCTGCCCAACTTCTTTTACTAGTTATCTTGCCCTCAAGCCAGAAATCTTGGCAGATTCCAATTAACAGACTTTTCACACTGGGGCTGGTGCCATTCAAAAGGATATGTGTGTCTCAGAGAAAGGAATAGGATGCATTGCTCAGAAAATGAAGTTTTCAGGTACCAAGTTAATAATTTAATAATCTATTCTATCTTAAATAGAGCCAGTGTGATGTAGTGGTTAAGGCATCAGGCTATAAACTGGAAGGCTGTGAGTTTGAGTCCCACTTTAGGCACAAAGCCAGCTGGCTGATCTTGAGCCACTCACTCTCTCTCAGCCCTAGGAAAGAGACAAAAACAAATTGCTTCTGAAATAACAACCTGACTCAAAGGTGTTTGTGTGAATGTGTGCAATGGGCGCAAACCATTCTACCTTATACAAAAATGTTAAAGTCTTTATAATCATAACCCATTTGGATGGATTTCTTTTTCCAGTGAATTCAAGTGGAAATGGATGGCAAATAGGACTTCCTCACTTTATCTTCCCAACAACTTCACATCCTCAGAAGCTTGGAGCTCATTCACCATGTCCCAAATGTTAAGAAAATTGTC
>JANHFM010009656.1:8844-24448 GCA_032468115.1 Grayia smithii
CATGGCATCGGCCCAGGGTACTTGCAGGACCACCTTCTGCCATCATCCCACCGCCCTGTGCGCTCACATAGGGCTGCCCTCCTCAGGGTCCCATCCGCCAGACAATGTCGGCTGGTGGTACCCAGGGCGAGGGCTTTCTCTGTGGGTGCACTGACCCTCTGGAATACACTACCCACCAACCTCCCGACTGCCCCGACCTCCGCTCCTTCCGTCGTGATCTGAAGACATGGCTTTTTAATCAGATCTGCTGAGGGATCGGGCTTTTAACTTTATTTATTTTTTTATTTGTTTTTAAACTTAATTTTTTAATTCTATTTTATTGTCATATTTATCCATGATGTTTGCTGTCTTTTATAAGCCGCCCTGAGTCCTTCGGGAGAAGGGTGGCATATAAGTATGACTAATAAATAATAAATAAATAAATAAATCTGAATTTTGATAATGTGTCCATGGAGATGCTGCAATGGTTGTAAGTGTAAACACTTGTTATTAGTCACTTTTTTCATTGCTGTTGTAACTTTAAATGGTCACTAAATGAATGGTTGTAGGTCGAGGACTATCTGTAAGTTCCAATAATTTTATATATATATACATACATACATACATACATATATATTTATATAAGATAGAAAATTTTTACATTGATGTTCATCTCTGACCAAGCTCTCCTCAGCATTAATTACACAGTGGTTTCTATTTCTATTTTGGCTCAGTGATTACTTCTTCCATTACAAAATGAAACAAAAGGCAATAGAAGACCTTTACTTTTGGCTAAGTGTATTCTCTAAACAAATATATTGTTTACATATCCCAATACTTAATCAGTATTCCAAATGATTAAGAAGAAAACCCACAATAGTTTTGCAGTGTCTCATTTAAGAGAATTTCAGTGAATTCTCAATACAGTAGTAATTTATTTGGTTTATGCTCATTTTCGCCATCTAGTGGCCTATGTGACCTTCAATCTGAAATTAAAAGATACCAGGTATGTTCAGATGTTTATGGTATACCACCGATCTCTACTCTGATATCAGAATTCACAATGGCAACATAGCCATAAGATACTGTATATAACCTAAAAAACCAGGATTTTTTTTCCCACCAAGGTTTAAGTTTTATATGACTCTAGGGGAAAAAAACCTGTTCTGCATTCAAAGTACCATGTTGCCAATGATTGTTTCACTAGTCAAATTTCTCTAAATTTTGGAAATTATATTTTTTTCCTTGAGAAATTCTGGGGACAGACTTCTTGTTAAGAACATATAGCTACTGTTCTATGCTTCACGGGATTATACTTGCAGAGAAATAAAGAGCAAACATACATTCATTTCAATTCCAAATGAAAATTTCACATTCCTAACTAGTAGCTTTTGCTTATAGAACAACATCAAATTATGTAAGATAGGTATATGCATCTTCAGTTGTGCCATTGAATGTTAAATATGAGTTATGCCATGGTGTAACTTAGACAATTGAACAATGGGAGCGGGATGCACAAGCAGATTTAAAAACAAGAAGGGGTGAAAATAATGTTATATTAAACCTTAGATCACATGAATCCCCAGCTCCTCTCGTTAGTTAAAGTGTTGTTCTTTAAAAAGTTAAGAGATATATGAGCAAAACCCCCCACAAAAATCTCTGCTCTAAAACTGTTTTCTTGGGCTCATGAGTAAAGATGAACTTTGTGTGGGAGAAGTAAAGAGGAAATTAATTCTAGGGAGCAGGGCTTAAACAAGAGCATGAAGAATAAAGATAAAGATCAAAATATTTAAGGCTTTCTAATGGTAATGTACAGTTATGAAAGCTGGACACTGAGAAAGAATTAGAGAAACAAAGTAGGAACTCTCACATTATGAATTTTGAAGATGGTTGCAAAGAAGGCCATGGACCATAAAAATTAATCAATCAGATCTGGAAATGTATAAAGTTTGAGTTTCCATTTAAAACAATAATAAGTAAATGTATGTCAAGATGGCAAGCATATGGAACCTGACTTGTAGCTCCTAACTACTTCATTAATTTCATGGAACCATTTTCTATCTTGCTTTCCTGCTAGCAGTACTTGTTCTCAGATCTATTCATGAGTATATGGTATATTTATTACACTTGTATCCTGTCAAGGAGTCCATTTTTGACTCACAGTAAACATAGGGTGATGTAGATTTGGTTTGAACAAACATGAACACAAAGGAACAAAGATGTTTTAGGGCACACATGTGCTCATGCAGCATCTATCAGCAATTAATTAAAATATTTGCATGTTTAACTACAATGATATGGCTGTAGTTCTTAGGAAAAGATAGTGGGGGTGTAAGGAGTTGTTGATATGTACCCATGCGTGTTATTTTCCTTCTGAAAACTGCATAGTCCTAGTAATCAGTGTGTAATTGAACTAATGTGGCAGAAACAATGGTCTTTAAAGTTGTGTTCAAAAAAATGCTCAGTTGACCCAAGCTACTTATTGCCTGATAGTTGGCAGACTAAACATTATGCTTTATGTAAACCTTACTCCCAGATAGTGCTAGCTACTGTAATGAACAAGGTACGGGACAATTATTTAAAACCATGGTTTTATAAAATGAAAGAGATTGTTCCTTACTTTAAGACAAATATACAGTACATTATTTGAATACTTCATTTGGCCAAGTGTAATTAGACATACAAGAAATTTGTCTCCCGGGCAGAAGCTCTCAATGTACATGCAAAACAACAGAGTAATAATAATCATAATAATGATACCAATAAGAGGAAGTAGTAGAGAAGATAATAATAATAATAATACAGCCATAGCCTATGAGTAAATATACTTAAACATAAGAGAGTACTATGGGAATTAGGCAGAACGATGGCACAAGTGGAAAAAAACAAGAACCAAAACCATAATATAAAATAATGGAATCCAGAATAGCTTGGCTTAAGTTAGGAAAGCTGATACTTAGATTTTCAGACTGATATACAGAACTAAATGATTTCTTGGTTTAAATATTAAGGGATAAAACAATTCTGAGACGTGCTAGTTTTAACTAGTTCATTAAAGCCTCTTAAACTTTCAATAATCTTTTTAAGAGTACAAGGATAATAAATGTTTTCTGGGAAGATCTGTGCTTAACATTTTTGTTTTGAAACAATAGCATTTTTTTTAAAAGTTCTGCTTTTTCCCATGAGAAATAAACTCCTAGGACAAAGGTTCATGATAAAAATAAAAGGGACAGCATAACTGAAAGAACAGTCAAACAAGCAGCCATTGCAGGCAAAAGTCAACAGAAAATTGACTTGTATGGAAGTAATATCTTGACAACAATATGTCAAAATATACTTGCAGTGTTTATTGTCTAGAATGGTGAATTGTTGCAAGCTGTAAGAAACTTTAAAACATTCATGAAAAATCTATTAAAAACACATCTACAGAATTACAGCCAGGCCATAATTGTGGAAAAGAAGTCTTGACTTTAGTATGTTAAAAAGTATGTTCTTTATATGTATCTTTATCTAATTAAATGCAAAGATGGATGAAAGCAAAGGAAGAGAAAAAAAACAACGTAACCTACATTCGCTACTTCTTATTGAAGTATAATAAATATTCATTAAACATATGTCAGCTTGTAGCTTTCATCTCCCAGTTTCTATTTTTTGAAGAGGCATTTTTTTCTTTTGGAATCTGGATCAATATTTGGTACATGCCTTTCAGGATTTTTCAGGAAATAATTCCCCCTTGTTCTATCCGAATTACCGGAATGGATAGACAAGCAATGTTATAGAATAAATTCTGGCTAAAAACAAGGAACAATTTACTGAGATTTGATGGACTACCCATATCCATGAGTCTAGCTGTCACAATCAACCCAAAACATGGAGAAGTACAATCAGTCCATGCTGTATGATATATCCAGAAGTATACTATTGTTCCTGTGCACATTATACCTTAATATCCAAATTGGGTTCTTCCTGGTTCAATAAAGTTGCATAAAAGGCAACAAGTGTATAATTTAGCAATAGTACTATGCCATTTTTCAGTGAATTATAACTAGAGCATTCTGTATTGTATTGAATTTTGTGCAAAACTCAGCAATCCTTTTCTTTGATTTTCTAACAGTAATTGTATTCAGTTTATATTTTTCCTTAGTTGTTTAAGACAATCTTATATTACTAGTTCTCTTATACATAATGGATTTTCTTATTATTTCTAATACGTGAACTAGGATGAAATAATTTATTATTTATAACAGTCCGATAGCACTGATAGTAGAAGACTTACTTTAATGGGTCAAGTCTCAACAAATGAGAAGAAGCTTTCATTACATAGTCAAGGTCCGATTTCGACATAAAGTTTTTCCCCTTGGAACAATATCTGTGAAAAAATACATGTGAAAAAATTATGTAGGATTAGGATTCAAAATCCAGATGGATTTTGCAGGGGGAAATGGGACAGCAAAAAGCAGCAATCTGATTTTTGTAGACCTATGTAACGTTTTTCACAGATATTTTGCTGTACATAATTTATGTAGAAGAGAAATACTGATTGGGACAAAATGTTAATAGCTGATCAGTTAATTGTTACAGTTAATAGCTGTTCTCTTAAGAAGCGTAAAATTTCAGATATGTAATGGAAAATGCAAGATTAAGTGTACTTGTAATTGCATAATTGTGTTGAGAACATTTTTTCTCTGAGTATAAGATGTAGAATTAGAGAATGATTTTAAATTATGTCACATGCACACTCCCCAACTCAAAATAAAAATCAAAGATTGAGTTTATTGCCCTGGAACAGAGATCAAGCAGATGTAATATTTAATCATATAATAGGTGTAATAAGTATGGAAAGAATTTGGAAGTTTGAAAGGAATGGCTTATTTAGTTTCCTGAAAAGAGACTTACTTTCTGACAGAAACCAACTGATATATTAAACATGACAATACATTTAGAACTAGGATTCATCTGAATTAAAGAGCACTTCAAAAGATGTTTTCCTCTACCTGAGAGCTTTCATATATGATAGGGTTTCTGGTCTATCTCCCTATTATTTTGCTAGTTACAGACTGAACTCCAAAAAAAAATGAAGTCTGGTTACTGTAAATAATACATACAGTTAGCCTTCTCTTTTTAAAAAAAAAAGTATATTCCCCTTTCAATTTTATTCTTACTGTTTACAATAGATGAAATAAGATACGTTTGCTTTTGCAAGGCTTAGTTTATAAAAAAAAAATGAAGGAAAAAACTGCATTTGATGGCATTTGATATTTATTAACAGCATACACTTATATACTATATATTGCCCAAAGTATGTATTATATACATCCCAGAATCATGGGATTGTAGAACATATAAATTTAGTATATTATTATTACTTTCTAATTATTATTTACTAAGCAATAGATTTACTAACCAATCAAATCAACTTGAAATTTAAAAGAAAAAATCTTTAAAACCTCCACTTTTTAGCTTCCTTAAAATTGTGACTATAATATATATATTATATTGTATCATATTATATATTAGTTATATTATAGATTATAGATTAGATATATGAATAGCACCAACATAAACATTATCCAAAGCCAGTAAAAGAATAAAATTAAAGTGGTAAACTGACTGAATAATTAGTATTTAAAAGAAGACAAGTCTTCAAAGCCTTTTGAAATACCATCAAGGACCAAGCTAACCTCACCGAGATGTTCCATAATTGCAACTTACTGGTCTGCACTCCTGATCTCTCATGAATATTTCATTGAATGGGTTGATTGTACTGGAAGAGACAATCCTAAAAATAAGAAGGAACCAAGCCACATAGAGTCTTAATATGGAAACTGTAAGACTTTTAATTAGACTTGAAAATTTATTAGAATTTGAAAGTGATATAGCACATTAAACCCTCTCCCCTTGTCTTCAAACTTTATTTCATCATATATTAATGGAGTCTCACACATGCAAGCTAATTGTCTACCCTTATTCTCTTGACACTGTCAATGAAAACAACCAAGTTATCAGCATTCATTCCAAGGTCTGTTAAAATAAGTCTTATAAATAAATAGGCAGGCCCATGAGAAAAAAGCAAGTTATTCACTGTTTATTTTATTTTGAGTGAACACTGAAAACCATATGAAGAGGAAGAAGATGGTCTAGAGTACTATGAAAAGAGAAGACAAATTGGCTGCATTTTGTTGGTTCTTCCTTGTCTATTTATAGTGGTACAGCACTGCTTATCTTTGGTATATAGTACCATTTTTATAATAATATTATTAATTCCTTAAGAATTAAAATAAGGTTAGTTTCAGACCTTCTAAATATTGAATTCACTTTCTATTTTTTAAATGGATTCTGTTGAATTTAGAATCCTGATTACATACATTATCTAGAAATGGTAATGCAAGCTAAGTAAAAAAGTTAGGATTTAAATCCAATAAATACATAAATTGCTGTTACTAAATAATCCTTTCACAAGCCTATGCAGGCTTTGTTATGACGGGGTTTAGTCAGGAATTATATTTTTCTCTGTTGCATTGTATTTCATAATATTTAAATCTTTTAGTTTCAAAGTTATATTTTTCTTCATTAGAAATAGTCTATATTTCATATATTAATAAAAATATTTTCAAAACAACAAAAGCTAAGTCTTATTACTTTCAAAGAGAGATTTTGTTTAATACTGTTCTCAGCCAATTTACTATTTTCCATATGATTTGATTCTCCTAATATTTTTATCCTTTCAAAAGTACCTGGGTACTGAAAAAGTTTTGAAATAAAAAAAATCACAATAGGTTCTTCTAGTATAAAAATGCTATAGTAACATAAAACATTTAAGAAATTTATTTTTGTTCATTTAAACAAAAGAATGAAATGAATTAAACCATAAGCCATTAGCTGCCTGCTATTTCTTCTTCTAATATTTTAGGGATAGGAATATAAAATATGTTGAAGAAGCTATGCTATATATTCTGGGAAAGAAAAATGCAAGACTTTATTAAAAGTCATTTTAGACTTTCAATTTATAATCAAAGTTTATGATAATCAGGAATAGGTTTGAGTAGAAACTTCTAGGCTAAAGTATATATAGTTTAATTTATTTTAACTATATGGCCACATTTACATCTGCAGTATGTAACTCACCTATAGAATTTAGAATGTTTTAGTTCATGTCAGGCATAGATGGTATTAAATTAGATTTGCCCACTCATACTCTAGTGGTTCACAAGCATCTATTAGAGTCTGTTTTTTCAGCAACCTGTAAATAAGATGCTTTTCATCAGGAAGGTGTTATAATCAAGGACACATAACCAGTGTGTCCTTGCTGAGATGGATGCATAATACTATATATCAGATGAGACATTCATGTAACTTTTAAAATAAGTATAACATGTATACAAGTGTAAATATTTTTAAAAGAGCTTATATGTTTTAGTTTCCACAGTCATTTTAATATTTTTTTATAATTAATGTCAATTAAAAACTATGACATTTATACCAATTTTTTGTTGGTTGCTCTCTCTCTCTCTCTCTCTCTCTCTCTCTCTCTCTCTCTCTGTATAATATTTAAATTTGTTACTTTACTTGAGATATAAGCAAATATATACAAAATTAACTATGTGAGGGCCTGCAATCACTTTTAAGTCTTGCTGGTTTTTGAATATCATTTAAGTCTAAACAAGGGAAGTAGGTCTTTGTTCTTCTCTATGCTGAAAGAAAAAAAAACCTCTAAATCTATATTCATGAGCAGCCTAGTCATAGCTATGAATGGTGAAAACAACCCATAATGCTTCGTGGTTATGAATCATTGGTATCCCTGTTTTTCTGTCCTAGTGTCCTTATGTTTCCAGGTCCGGGGTCTGCTTTCTGAATCTCAATGCCATTTCCTTTCAAATTTGTATTCTACTGTGAGTTATAAATAAAGATCAATTCCGCCCTTTTCCCCCAATGGGGCAAAGGATGTAGTTCCATCCTTCCCAGGGATATACTAAAACTTTCTTTTAAATGATAGTTTGCAATGGGTCTGATGCAAAGGAATTGGTCTTTTGCATCAGAATAACAACAACCAATAAACTAACATGTGAAATAGAAATAATGCTTCCCTCACCACAAGCATCTTTAAGAAGTAGTAGAAACTGCTAATTAAAGGACTATCAGATAATAAATCTGGTTAGGCTACATTTTATATATTAAACTATGTATTCTGAATCTTAGTCCTTTTTACAGGTTAGTTTTAAGACTTCGCTCTTTATTTTCCATCAGGAAGAAAAAAGAAGGAAGCCCTAAATCCTTATTTATATATGCCAACTGGGTTGTACTGTTGCCATCAGTTTTCCTGATTACTTCCTGAAAAAAAACCCGCACAAAACCTTTAACTTTACATGTTTGTAATTTAAACCATGAAATCAATCTAAATCATCAGCCATAGGATCTCAGCTAGTAAGTCAACATTAAGGTTTGTTGCTTTGATAGTCACATGCCACAGGGCCTCTTCAGTGCCATACTTGTATTTCCTCCCACATTCAGACTTTCTGAGGCAACAAAACATTAATGCCATGATATAATGGAAATACAGATATGGAAAGCTTAAAGAGTTTCAATACACATAGTTAAAGGGTTGAATTACACCATTAGATGTCAAAGAACATGTACAAAATAAGATCAGTTAAATATACAAACATTGAAAACCATTCTGCTGTACTTGAAATGTATAGCTTGTCCTTCTGACATATAGTTTAAATAAGTGCTGCAAATCATTTTGGCTAAGCAAACATTATTACATAGAACAATTACCATGTTTATAATTATTGCATCTTTAACATGCACTAATCAGTAGCTTGTTTTGGGTAAAGCAACTTCTAAAGCCACAAATGAAAAAGGCACATATTAGTAATTTTGGTATGATGAAAGGAAAGAGGGAACATTTACTGAAGTGGGGAGAAGCATGAACTACACAAAACAGGAAGTTGGAGACAGAAAGCTGCATTTGTTAGAATACAATCACTGAATTAACTAGGAAATACAGGCATTATATCTTTTAGAAAGGTAAGTGAGATGCCAAAGAACAGAAGTTGCAATTATCAAATAAAGCCATAATTATAGAAGTCTGACTAAATAGCTGTGCTTGTTAAGTATCTTGTGAGCAATGCTTTAAAAAAATTATAGAACGCAGAACAATATATTCTGCACTTCATTTTTATGAACTAATGCTTTTATTTTGGGTAGTTTCAGCATTCTAAACAATGTTTTCTGTTGCCTCCTAGACTATTCTGGTTTTAAATAATTAATGAAAGGGTTCTTTGGTGATCATATAGCAGATATTATTAGCTTTAACATGACCCTTTGTTTTATGACAAATATATATAAGCAATATATTTGAATTTTAATATTCTTTGAAATTAGTTGTGTTACCAGAAGCATATTTTTTTAGGAGTATCTTTGTACTAAAGCACATATATTGTAAGATCATTAGAGATACAATGAAATAGAAAGGTCATATAAAGCATTAAGACATTACTGTGAAGTTAGATACTAAATTATAATTTTCAAGTACTGCAAGTCAGGAATAATTATTCATTAAAGTAATCCATATTAGTAAAGAAAGGTGACACATATGTTGCACATGCTTTTTGAACAATTCTAACACCTTCTGAGTAAACAGAAACATGTGAATTGTTCAGCAGAATTCATGCAAGTGATTTTTCTCCCCAAATGAGATTCTTGCATATATATAAAAAAACTAAAATAAAAATCAACTTACCCTTCTCTATGAGCTTCTCCCTTTTCCAACTCCTGAATAACACCCAACAAGACCTTTATGGTTTCCTGACTGGAGCTGATCAGATTCTCCATCATCTGTAGCTGTGCTTTCAAATCTACCACTTCAGTGTGAGGCACAATTTGTTGACATCCTTCACTCACAGCAACTGCTGTCTGACAAGGCTGTTTTCCTTCCATAGGTGAAACATTTACCTGAAGGGTCTGTTCATTACATTGGGTAGACTGGCACTGTGCCTGCGTGGAACAGGCCTGAGCTGTATTTACAGCTTGTGACTGCAGACCATTAAGATGCAGAGTTCTTTTTCTGTCCTCCTCCTCGGCTGGACACAGGGACCAGTCGTTCCCTGTTGCTGCCAAATGTTGCTGGTCAGCCAGTGAGGTGTGTGAACTAGATGCGGGCAAGTAGACAGAAGCTACTTCTGTCTTGAACACTTTTCCTTGGCTGGCTGGATTTGCTTCCTCAAACCTCAATGGCCCAGTGTGGTGTTTTGCTTTGTCATGCAGCTGGTAATCAGACTCTTCTAAAACTGAAGCTGCTGAGTCCTGTAGAGAAGGAGGTTCTTTACTACAGCTGTGCAAATCAGTGCTTATACATGTCTCCAAACAGTTGTCCTTAGAAAGCGGCTCTATTGCGTTCATGCGTTCATTAGTATGTGAAATAAATTCAGCTGTCACAAATCCAGTGACTTTCTTGCTGCACTGAACAGCCTCTCCTGAGATTTTGCTGTCTTTCTCTTTAACATCAATTAGGAATCCATTGTTTTGACTTGGAAAAGTGTCAACTGAAGCTATGCTTTTGATTATATTTCCCTTTTTCCGGTCCAAAGGGAAGGTCTGGTAACACTTTTTAAGTTCAGGTGAAGTCTGAACTCCTGTACTTTTAGTAACATTAGGGATTGATCTTCGGGCAGGCACTGTCATGTATTTTCGGTAAGCTGCTCTGTAAGAGATGGGTTTTGCTTCCTTTTGGTCAGTCTGCTGTAACAAAGAGAGTTGTTTTTCCCTTTGCTCATTCTGGGCCTCGCAGATGTCTTTGAATCTCACCTGTAGGGCTTTGTTTCTCTTCTTGATTTGTCGGTTGGGATCCAATGCATATTTCATTTCTAAGGCAAGTGATGTTGCTGAATCAACTTCACTCTCAGAGACTGCAAGCAAGCATTTGCTGGGTTCCTCACTTCCTGTGGTACCTGAAATCAAAAAGCAATATTAGGAAGACTGTTACTACCCTATGTATGGATATCTTTATTTAAATGGTGTAAATAAATAAATAAGTAAGTTAAGTAAGTTAGTTAGTTAATTTAGGACCTTCTAGCTACCTAAAAATGAAGCCTTGCTTTTGGGAGTGGGAAGGTAGTGGTTTTTGTGTATTATAATATGCATAAATAACACCATTTCATGAAAAATAATAAATTAATAGATTAGAATTTTAAAAATAGTAATATGCATTCATAACAGAAGCAAATAATAAAATCCAAAAGACATAGTAGTAAAAATGTGCAGATTTTCAAGTTAGCCAAAATTCCTTCAGATAGGGTGATACAACAATTAGACTATCTTTAGCGTCTAAGATATTTAGACTCAGACTACATACTAAAATTATATATAGTATTCCTGAATAGTTGTAGACATCAGATTACATACTAATACAACAAGTAAGGGGTGAGCGCCTCCTCCCTTATTTTCTCTGCTTTTTTTTGGCAAAAAAATACACAGATAGTCCTTCATTTATGACTATAGTGGAACCCAGAATATCCATGGTAAAACAATCCACAGACTGCATGCACAGACTGAACCTGATTTTATGGGTTTTTTTGCTCCAGTTGTTAAATACCATGGTCAAGTGAATATGGGAGTCATTAACAAGTGGTTGTTAAATACAAATCAGTGTATCCCTATGGGCATTTTTTATTGGAAACCAGCCAATTAAGGCTGGAAACTGGCAAAAAATGTCATAAATCATACTCACATGATCATGGAATGCTGCAACCATCCATAAAGGTGAGCTAGCTGCCAAGTACCTGAAATGTGATGTGTGCAGCCATCAGAACTTTGGAACGGTGTCATAAGTAGCTTTTAGGTGGCCTGTCATAACTTTGAATGGTTACTATGCAACAGTCATTAAGCAAGGACTATCTGTGGTCTTAGATAGGGAAGTGTTTTCAAAATACTTTATGTACTAATCTTAGGAAAGATAATGCTGCTTTAAATTGTTTTATACTGACATTATGACTTAGTGTAGTATCACTGCCCTCCAGATGTAAATGAGACAGTAAGCCCTCAGAAACGCATTATGCATATAAAAGATTATGTTTTCCATGATGTTTAAAGGTTCTTGCTTAAACATATATCGTTAAGAATATTCAAACCTGGCCAAATGGACAATTATTATTGGCTGCCGCTGAATGCTCTCTATATTTATGCAGAAATCATTATTTCCATAGTGAGGAGAGGTGGGAGGAAAGAAAGGAGCTGAAAGAGTTATTAAAAATGTTATATATTATTGATGTTTTAATGCTGTACAGTAGATATTTTGCATAATGATTGTCACTGAATAATTTGGTAACTAACATATCCTTACTTATAATTTACCTTTTACTTGGAGGTTCTTCATTTCATTTGCTACATTTGTTTGATGACAGCATAATTAACTCTTGAAAAGATTATCGATAGAAACAACTTACTGTAAACTTAAAAATCATAAATTTAGGCCATGAGATTAAATCTCAATGCAGAAGCCTCAATTAAATTTTTTTAGGACAAACATATCTGCATTTATTAATACTCATTTTGGAACTGGAGTTGATTGCAAATTGGTTGATATTAGTTATTTTTAAGAATAATGTTTAAGGGAAATGTCAATGTGTATAAACAGCCATCTGTTTTAAAAGTGCTCCTATTTCTTTATAGGCAAAGTTAATACTCTTGAAAATGTAGCCTTTAACTACTTTCTTGGCAATGGAACCACCTACATTTATTGGGTTTCAAATTACCACAGAATCAATATTCTAGAAGAAAAACATTATCTTATTTTTAATATAATGCATCAAAGCTATATTTTTATAGAATATTCAGACAGAAATAAGGAAATGTTAATTTTAAAAGCAAAATATTAGAATTTGTGCTACCTTTTTAACACCCCGACTGTGTTCAATTGTTAAATGTAACTAAGCTGTTGCAGTTGGCAGTTTTCTTCCACTTAGGAAGAAAAATCACATCTTAGTTCATTACCTTGCTTTACATCTGTTTTAAACATTTAGCCTGATTGCTAAAACAGGAAAATAAATTATATTCTGAAGAACAATGCCAAATTGCATGTAAAGAGAACATAACCATTGTTAATTTTTATCCATTTTCACTATGTGAGGGATTTTTTTTTTAAATTAAATCTTGCTATCTTGTTATAGAATAACCGAGTAACAGTTTATAAAATAAACTGAAGAAACAAACAAGAGAAAACACATTTAAAGTGGAATAACAAATATTATTTGCACTTATACCAGTACAATTTGGTGTAGTGGTGAAGGCATCTGGCTAGAAACTAGGGGACCATGAATTCTATTCCACCTTGGCCATGAAGCCAGTTGAGTGGCTTTGGGATAGTCACTTTCTCTCAGCCATAGGAAGGAAACAATGGCAAGCCACTTATGAAACACCGTGCTAGAAAACTGTTAAGGACTTGTCCAGGCAGTCTCAGAGAATCAGACATAATTGAATAATAAAAAAAAGGTCAGTGTAAATTTGGTCACTTAAAATAAATTAGCAAAACAAAACAAAGTAGCAAAGTCATTCAAAAGAATTAAGAACGGTTCGCAGGGATTTAGAAGTTAGAAATAAAAATGATGATGTACCCAAAAGCCAAGGAGTTAAATAGCATTATGCAGAAGAAAATACTACATTGCATAAAACAGGAGTAATATATAAAATCATTTGGTGGCATGAGAAAAGGAAAGTAGTGATCACAAGATGAAGCCTATCAGTAAGTATACTAATAACTTATAGTTTTTGAATACTGAAATAGCAACTTAATTACCTTGAAAATGAAGTGTGAATTCAATTTCACTCCATCAGCCAAGAAAATAAATTCAAAATAGTTACTCTGAACGAACTAAAGATATACTTTTTAAAAGACAAATGCAAAAATCTGTTCATCCTTAAAATTTCTGTACATTCATTACTTTGGTGCAACTGTAAAGTTGGTTAGTGAGTAAGAATTTGGTATGCTTCAAAGAAGTAAATACATGTATTATAACACTGAACTAAATATATCTGGGATACAAAGGACTTTAGGACAGTAATTTGATGGATGAATTCTTCTTTGCTAAGACTCTTAAGTGCATAAGTTGTATTTGCTCTTTCTTTTTAGAAAATGAAATGGGCTTACTGATTTTAATTTATTAATTTCTATACCAGTTTACTCTAAAATCACTGGGATTCTTTCATTTGTCCTGCCTAGTAAGTATGAGGAACTAAAATTAAATTTAATTAAATATAGAACACAATAATTGTTCACCTATCTCACAGGATGAGAAAACATACAGCACTATACTTAGATACAAGTAGGTACCAAATAAAAATATACTAAATAGGGAATAGGGAACAAGGTCATATTTTAGTATTAAATTGCTGATATTCCCATGCTGTTTTTTGTTAATTTTATGGTTCAGAAACAGCCAGTGGGCTTACTTATTTGCTTAGACAGTAATTTTGAAAATTAAATACTATGGGATAATACCGGTACCTTCTAGAAAAAAAATGTGAGATTAGTAATGGTAATACTCAACCCTGTGGGTGTTTTATAAAGCCTTTCAACCTGGATTTTGGGTCCTGTAAGTTAGATAAACTCATCATTGCAGCTTTCTCATGTAACTGTGGTTGGATTCTGACTGCCTTTGGGTGCCACTGTGCTGTAATTGTGTCTATGTTTACTATTGTTGTTATTTATTCCTTTTGTTTTACTGGCTTTAATCCTGTATTTACTGCCCAGAATAACTATTTTTTAGATGTGGGGATGTATAAACCAACTATAAATAAATACAGAAACAAAAAATCCTAATCTTTACAAACACAGTAAATGGAAACTAATTCTCAAATAAATTTATCTATATGATGAGTCACTTGTTTAATCCCTGTAACTTGAATTATTTTTCTTCTCTGGTCAATATTTAATTTATATGAGGTTTCTTAAACAAGTTACATATTTTTATATAAACTATTGTATGTCACATTGTGTGTATAAAAGTCCTATTAGATAAAACCAATGGAAATCCAGGGACATACCACTTACTTTCATCATTGAGGGACTGTGAGGCTGGAGATGAAAGATTCCTCATCTCATGATCAGTTCCTTTGGCCATCGTGTTACTTAGCCTAAAATATAACAAATATACTATTACTAATTGGTTGTACACAGTACTGGAAAATAAAACCCCTTTTTAACCTCAATAAATTTTGTGTTTTTGGAAACACCGAAATAATCTACCCTTCCAGAGAACACAAAGGATGCTTGAATACATACTTTTAGAAGTGTTGGCAACCTAACTGTAGTCAAACAGAAAAGGGGCATTGGTCCTATCGTGATATGCCCTTTCTCATGGGGTGCAATGGGAGGTGCCAGTCTGGGTTATTCCTCGGTGTAGCTCTATGGACTGAGTTGAATATTATGAGGTTCCGCCTCCCTGGTGACGTTCCTTAGTTTGTCAACGATGATGCAGCAAATGAAAAACCAGCTGAAAAAGAGAAAGCAAAATTCCCCACCCCTCAGTAGTCGGACCAGACAGGAACAGGGTGGGCCTGGCACCTCCCATCGCACCCCATGAGAAAGGGCATATCATGGTAGGACCAATGCCCCTTCTCCATGGTGTGG
>JANHFM010009658.1:27267-39985 GCA_032468115.1 Grayia smithii
TTGGGCAGTTTGAGCTTTCTGAGTTGGCACAGAAAGAACATTCTTTGTTGTGCTTTTTTGATGACATTTTTGATGTTGGGTGTCCTTTTAGGTCTTGAGATATGGTAGAACCTAGAAATTTGAAGGTCATTGAAGCAGGAGGCATGAGCTTAAATGGACTCCAGAAGATGGTAGAGGACAGGAAGGCCTGGAGGAACATTGTCCATGGGGTCACGATGGGTTGGACACGGCTTCGCAACTAACAACAACAATGAGTTCTAATCCCACTTTAAGAACAAAGAGAGTTGGGTGATCTTGGGTCAGTCACAGTCACTCTCTCTTGGCCCTAGAAACAGGCAATGACAAATTATTTCCAAAATCTTGCCATGAAAACTGCAGAAATTTTTCCAGGCAGTTGCCTTGAAGGTGTATATATGCAATGCACGCACATGCACACACACCACACATGCACACATCCCTACCAGTTTATACCTACCTGGGTATTTTTCTCCTATAGAATACTCCATTTTTCCCAGGGATTTTAAATCAAAAATTGTTTGGTTTTAAATGCTGCATTTTGCCAAGATAGTATTTTAATATATACTGCATATTTTATGTACTGCATAGTAACTCAGTTTTATTGCGTTTTCTTTTATATTTTAAATATTTGTGTGATTTTCCAATAAGCAAACACAAGCAATGTTTAAATGTTGGTTATTGGTGAACCACTGCTACAACAATAACAACTCTCGATTGACCTTTAGGTAACTTCCCATAAAGTCATGGTTCAATGTTTAGCACTCTGTTGCTCAAGTGTAACAGGTTTATGCACCATATCATCACAAAGTGTTCCTTCCATACACCCGAGGTTCTTGAATTGTTGGGAAATGGAACGACGGCTTTCGTGACTTTCTGTTCTTTTGGGTCAAACTTGAAATATTAGCTGATTTCATTGAAATAACAGTCCTTGAGAATTCAAAAATATGTTACATGCCAAGAATGCCAAAAGCCAGGTAATCATAGAGCCAGAAACACTAATCAACCTGTAACTGATAAAAAAAAAATAGCCTTTCTCTTGGCAGAAGCACCCTTCAAAGCAAGACCAAAACCACTTCTCAGTATTTAAGAATTTAAGAACTGAATACATGCAGTTCTTGGACTCAATAGCATTCCAGTTAATGGGATCCTTTTCTGGCTTAAAGAATATTCTGTTCACAGAAGAAAGAATGTTGAGGATAAATTGAAGGCTGGCAATCCATTACAATTGATCTCCACGGAATCAGTGTGGGAAGTATAATGGTTTTGATGATTTGCAGGTGTGTGATCTTTAGAAAGAAAAAGTTAATCAGATTCCACCCAAATTTGGATGTCATTTCCTTTTTCTTTCTTTTCATTCTTTTCTGCAAAACTCAGAACAAGTAACAGAGCAGCTGCAAAAGATCTCTAAACTTTATATTAAAGGTTTTTGAAAAGGACTGAAAAAATGTCCTATTCATTTTTTTGATTCTTATGGTTGAGTGGCCCATCTCTCTATAAGGTAACTTCTTATATACCTAGTGTCATAAATTTCAACCAATACGGGGACAATGGCTTGTTTTCCTTTTCCTGTTACCAACCTAACAGGAATGCCATTCATGAATCTTACTAAGCAAATATCCAGTTCTGAACTGTCTACTAAATCAAAACTCAGAGGCCCTCAATATAGGTAGATGCTAACTTTGCCCAGCAACTACCGTAGTTTGCTTCTGGATTCTTCTTTTCTATAGATGGATAATTCAGTCCTTCAATACTTTTAGACATTGCTTATATCAGGTCCTACCAGACATAGTAAAATTCAGAAAGTTTGTCCATCACAAACTTTACAACAAAATACAGAACTCAAAAATATACCCAAGAATATTGCATTTATATTGGAAAGAAATGAAAATACAGAGAAAAAAGTAAATCCCAAAATGTGTATGCTACAGAAAAATAAGTACAAAAAGCATTACCAAACTGAAATAGTTTAGTTAAGGTGTCATGAATGATCAATCAAGTTACATTTCCTCCTAGAAAAAGACAGCCTGACCTCTTCAAGAAATATTGGGGCTGGAACGTCCAAAATTCCATTTATTATGCTGGCTTGGAATTTTGGGAGTTGCAAACTCAACGTATCTGGAATAGAGTCTTGGAGGAGACTGCCTTGGTCATATGATGTTGCATGACTGTTTATTGTTGTTGCTTTGGTAAATAAACAGAAACTGTAGGGAGTCTCTTTCAATCTTAGGGCCTTTCCCTGCTGCAAAGTTATAGTACTATTCACTCTGCCTTGACACCTCCCTACTTCACTGAGAAAGATGAATCAGAATAACAGAGTTGGAAGGGACCTTGTAAGTCATCTAGTTCAACCCCCATCCAAGCAGGAGACCCTACACCATTTCTGACAGATGGCAGTCCAGTCTCTTCTTGAAAGCTTCCAGTGATGAAGCTCCCACAACTTCTGAAGGCAAGCTGTTCCATTGGTAGATTGCTCTCATTGTCAGAAAATTTCTCATTATTTGCTCTATAATGATTAATGATTTAATGGTTAATATGATGTATCAGATACAGTCTTTACTTTCACATCTTTTTACCTAAAAATGCCATACATTTCTATTCTATGTTTTAGGCTGAAGCTATAATCTTAGGCTTTTCCATGGACGATTTAATCAGGCCCAAGGTCTGTCCCTATTTTGAAAAATTGAATTCACTGGGTTAAGCTTTACTATATGTGACCAACACATGAAGGCAGTACCTTCTGAGCAACAGGGCTATCTGTTTGATGGTAAAAAGAGAATACAAACAGAAAATCAGTCTGTTTTCTGGGAGTTAACAGAAGCACCCTTGTATTGTAGCCCTCAAATAGGTGGCAAGGGTTTTTAAAAACATGCTACTTAATTCTAGTAAGTATCATACTATTCAGTCTGCTTTTAATAGAAAAAAACCAGTCCTTAGCCTAATTTATGCTACAGAGATATTGTGACAATAATACAATAACCTTGACCTATATTAGTCCAGAGAGCATTATTCTGCAAATTGCAAAAATGACTTACTTGTAAGACGGGGAAGTGATATAAGCATCTGTTTTGCTTCCAAACTGACAACCTCTAGACCACCCATGTTTGATATTAGAGGCAACTAGCAGAGATCTTGTATAAAATGTTAAAATAAACAGTTGTCTCCCTAACAGGAATGTTTCTCTTCCATGAACTTCATAGCAATGTTTTAAGAGACACAGGAATTGGGAGAGATAATATAATGAATGAAAAACAATTTCTTGTCACATCTTATTGTTTTATTATAATACAGTAAGGGACTCAGGATTGTGGCTGTGTTCAGTCCCATTCTGAACTCAGTATTACTATATGTCAAAAGGAAGATGTTTCTGAAGAGTCTGTTTTCATTTCCTGTTTCCTGAAGCCCCTTCCCTCTTCTGGTTGAAAGACTCAATACTCTGCCATTTGGTTTGGTTGCCTTCGATCCTTCTCAGGCTAATGGAGCCATTCAACCTATCCGTATTTTTCAGAGTATAAGACGCAGCTTAATTTTGGAGGAGGAAAACAAGAAAAAAAGAATTCCGCCTCTGCTTACCAGCATTTAAGCTCCTGCTCTGCAGGGGACAGGGCACTGTCTGCAAAACCAGGGGAGGGAAAAAAAATAAAACTCTTTGCCCTCATTTATTTTATCCATTTGCAGCATGAAAGAATTAAGGACACATCGGTTGCTACTGTTGTTGTTTTTTTAAAGTAGGTTATGTTTTAAAATGCAGCGTTATTTCTATTGGCACCCACGAGCACACAAGTACTGTATGAGAAGGGAACTACAAACCCGCAGTTTCCCGTGGGCTCTTCCCTAGGTCGGGCAGATGGGTGTTTGTGTGGGGGTGCAAATGTTAACCTTAACAGCTGCTACTCTGCCTACTACTCCAATGGAAATCGGAGCCCCGCATTTGTCTGGTTCGCCAGCCTGTGCGCTGTTCTGTTTCCCCCCACGCTCGTCCGCACATAGCCATTGTCACAAAATCTGCAAACGGCCTCTAGACCCGGCTTGGTGCTACTTTGCAGTGATACGACGCTCCCATTTTCTGCATCCAGGCATCCTCTCTCCAGCTGCTACAGCCAGCAGCCGCTCTCATGGGGGGGGGACACTGGATGTGGAGTGAACCGCGGCATCATCCCCTTCGTTTTCAATCCTAACCCCACCTTCCCCTCTCCTGAGCAGTTAGATACACCAAGGGAAAGAAGTGTTGCCCCCCGCCCAGCCACCCAAGCTGCACAGTACTCCCTGTGCAAAGCCCCTGGAAAGAGAGCAGCAGCAGGGGACAGGAAACCCTCCTGAGTTTTAAGTGAGTTCGGGGGCGCTGCAGGAGGAAAATGCAGAGTCGGGAGATATGGAGGGAGGAAAGTAGCGGTGGGCTGCTCGGAAGGGAGGATGGCGGTGGTGGCGTCCCCCGCTTTTTCACGAAGCAGACCCGGTCCCGCGAAAAGGTGGCTGTGCATGGCTCAAGGCAGCTTTCCTGGGCCCTCTCCTCCTCCTCCCTTCCCCATATTCCTTTCACTGCTCTGTGGCTGCAGAGCGCTAAGTTTAAATGCAAGAGCCGCTAGCAGCCATGGAGCAGCGGGGAGGTGCGCCCCAGCCGGTGTCTTGGGGCAGGGAAAATTGTGTGTCTCCCCATATGCCTCTTGCTGCCTCCATGGCTGCTTGCTCTTCTTGTATTTAAACTTAGCGTGCTGCGCAACAGGGGAGTCTTCCCCATTGTGCAGCACGCTAAGTTTAAATTCAAGAGCCACTAGCAGCTAAGGAGCAGCAAAAGGAATATGGGGAGATGCGCCCCAGCCGGTGTCTTGGGGAAGAGAAAATTGCATGTCCCTGCGTCCCTGCATTGTCCTCCTGGAGCCCATTACAACAAGCAGCATTGGCTGCAGCCGGGCAGCCCAGCCAATGTCTGAGCACAGAGCAAAATCACGCGTCTCCCCCAGCAGCCGAGGTGCAGAAAAAGAGGCAAGTAGAAGGGTGTTTCACAGGAGGGCCCAAAAAGCTGCACCCACCCTAACCCAGAGGTCATCAAACATGACAGCTTGTGGACTTCAACTCCCAAAATTCCTCCTCCAGAGGGCAGTTTTAAGGCAGGTCTGGCGGCGAGGCAAGAATTCCCCTAGCTATTCCCCTTGCTGATTGGCGGTTGCAAAACACCGCCAATCAGCTGTCTGTTGTTGCTGACATTTCTGCTGTTGCTGCTGCCGCTGCCGCCACCATCACAGCAACTGCCCCCCCCGCCCCACCGAATTTATACATTTGGTGTATAAGACGCATCCAGATTTTCACCCTCTTTTGGGGGGTAAAAAAGGTGTGTCTTATACTGCGAAAAATATGGTAAGTAGAACCCACCCCAGGAAGGGTATGATACTTCAGTAAACTTCTTTCCATTAAGTGGGTTTTTGTTGTTGTTTTTTTGCAATATGAAAGAACAAACTTTTTATTGCCTTGCTATGAGAAAGAAATTATTGCAACAAGGATGAACTGAACAAAATTATCTGCTACCAGCTGCTAGAATAAAACAATTACAGTGTAGACTACAAGAAAAATTGATTGAGTTATACAACACATTAAATATAACTTATCAGTAAGCATTGATAGTTATTTTATGAAGGATTAAGACAATGGGAAAGGAAAAAACAGTTTGAATATTAAATTAAGTTTTAAACATTTTACTTATAAATTACAAAATAGGGATTCAGCACTCAGGACATTAGTCTTTTGTATTATGCTAGATTTATGTAATAAGGGAATTTAAATTTGAGGATACAAATGTTACAATAAAGCTAATTTGCAGAACCACACTATGTTATTAAAATTTCATTCAGAAATTATTCAGGTATGGTCTTCCAAGTAAATGCAGGACTATTTGTGGATAAACCCTAAATAATGAAATGTTATTAAGAGTTCCTAAGGAGACGTGGAAATAATCACCAAAGTCAAATAAACATTTACTATAAGAATTTTTTTAGATCCTTGTCAAATTAGAGAGACAATGAAAATATATGAATATGGAAATGAATTCACCCAGGTTTTATAATTTAATAAGGATGTACGCTTACTTCCCCAGAATTGTTCTTTTTGATTTTATAGTTACAGTATAGAATACAAACAATTGTTTTAACTCAAAGATTAGCAGATTCAACCTATATATTAAAACAAGTTCTCATCTTAACTAAAATGTTTACATACCATTTCCCCTAAAATAAGATATCCCCTGGTAATAAGCCCAATCGGGCTTTTGAACACATGTGCTAAAATAAGCTCTTTCCCCCGAAAATAAGCCCTCCACAAAAATAAGCCCTCCCCGAAAATATTTAACTGCATGCACAGCCGGTCCCCGCCATTTCTTCTGGTTAGGGTTAGGGAGACAGAGCTGGAAATCAGGTAAGATGGCATGAGGAGCCCCGTCTTGCTTCACACACCCCAAAATAATAAGATATTCCCAAAAATAAGGCCAAGCACTTATTTCAGGGTTCAAAAAATATAAGATAGGGTCTTATTTTTGGGAAAACACGGTACATATTCTGTTCTGTAACAACAATAAAACTTATGCCAGCTGATCAGAAATCTGATGAAGAAAACCAGCAGTCCTCCTTATCAATTACTATAACATATAAAACCCTGAAAATATTTCAGATAAGTAACTATTACTTTATCATTTGTCAACAAACTCCTATTCATTTAATTAAGAATTAGCAAGACTATCAATTTTCATTAGGAAAGGATACAAAAATATCTAGTAATAATACTCCAAAGCTCCCAATAAACCAAGGGAGATGATGCCAGAAATAAAGACTTATAAGATATTGTGTTGCAGGCATCTTTAAGAGAAGACTTAGGCCATATGTGCCATTGCCTATCATGGCTAATGCAAACAAAATATAAGACGTCCCATCTGTCGATCTTCTTTGGAACTAAAGGATAATATAGCAAAGCAGTGTTATAAGTAATTCATCATGTATCTGAAATAACTGTTTCGTAACCATTCTAAGCTTTTGAATTCATGTTGTCCTCAGTTCCACAAAAATAAGAACACAGGAAGCTACATTAATCAAATACGGTGAAATTGGACATAGATGAAGTTGGTGTCTAGTGTAAGGTAAAGATAAAGGTTTCCCTCAAACATATGTGCTAGTCGTTCCTGACTCTAGGGGGCGGTGCTCATCTCCATTTCAAAGCCGAAGAGCATGACTAAAAGCCGAAGGCACACGGAGCTCTGTTACCTTCCCACCAAAGGTGGTCCCTATTTTTCTACTTGCATTTTTACGTGCTTTCGAACTGCTAGGTTGGCAGAAGCTGGGACAAGTAATGGGAACTCACTCTGTTACGTGGCGATAGGGATTTGAACTGCCGACCTTTCTGATTGACAAGCTCAGTGTCTTAGCCATTGAGCCACCATGTCCCTTGGAGTCTAGTGTATCCCAATCATCCAAAATTAAAAAAGAAACCACCAATTGGAATTATCTTTATTTATGATTCAATATTTAGCTTTAACAAATTAATGTTCATTAGAAGAATAGAAAACTGGGGTAGTATTGAAAAGATGACTGAGAAACTTGAATCCTGAATAAAAGCACTCAACATTACAATGTTTTTTTAAAGACTCCATTTGTAAAAAAAATATTTAAGATTAATCTCAAATGCAGATCTAAAACCTTGCCATCTTTAACCTCAGGAAATTTTTAATGGCTCAGTACAAATAATGAGTTGTATAAAAACTATCAGGGTTGTTTGGATACTGAAGAAATTACTTTAATTATTCCAGTCCTGTTTCTTCTTAATCAGTGAAATCGAACCTTGTTCTCGATAAACTGAATCTAAATGCAATAGAAGTCCCCTGTTAAAGCCATAAGCATTTAGAAAATTCAGCTTATTTTACACATAATTCAACCAATATTTCCATGCTAATTGCTTTGTTTACTGATTATTTTTACAACTTTTAAGAGTATCATATTTCAATTGCAAATGGATGAAGTCCTAATTTTGGATATATATTTTGTAGCAGATAATGTGTGATGTAGTCTCTAGCAATTATGGCGAAACTTTGCCCAGCCTGTGTGCCAGAAGTGGCACGCGAAACCACCCCACAAGGAATGCACTGGCCTCCGCGCGTGCAGGAGCAGTGACACCCGAAAGAGCGACATTCCGTTGCGCATGCGTGGGCTGGCACCCGAACTTCTGGGTTTCGGCATGGATGCACGCCCGATGAACAGTTGGCCGTCGCAAATGCTGACCGGCACATGTGTGGGCAAAGGAACACTCCAGAGGAGCCAGCGAGGCCGTGCATTCGTTGCAGGATGGTTTCGCGTGCCGCTTCCGGCACGCATGCCATAGGTTCACCAGCACTGGTCTATAGTATTGGTGTCAAACCCAAGGCCCGTGGGCCACATGTGGCCTGCAGCATGCTTAAATCTGGCCCACAGGGATGGCCTGGAAATAGCAAAGGACTGGCCCACTGTGCTTCTGCCGGCCAAAACAGGATGTGGGGGGATGCGCGCACCTTCCCTTGCACCCAGTTTTCAGCCTGGACTGCCTCCTGCAACACTTTGCCGGCCAAAACAAGGTGCAGGGGGGGGGGGCACTTGTGCCCATGCACCCTGTTCTGCTCAGCAAAGTGCTGCAGGAAGCATCCGTCCCCTTTTCCCACCCCCTGGCTGGCCCGTGGAGAACTACAATGCTGATCCAGCCCTCGAACAAATGCAGTTTGACAGCCCTGGTCTATAGTGATTTTAGAAGTGAGATTGTAATTGATTATTCACTTTATCTATGGATGTTATGGGTAGGCACATTATCTTCAGAACCAATAAACTTACATTTTTATAGAGCTGAGGAATTCTAGATCCCAAGTAAAACACACACGATAAATAGCCACAAACAAAGCCTGATATTTCAACCATGCCATGAGACTTCTGAAGAGTTAAAAAAAATAGAAAACTATTAACATTTGCAGAAGGCAATTCTAAAATAACTTGTCAATAGCATGCTATGTACTAAAAGAGTGAATATGGAATTGTCAAAATTGAAAACGGAATATTCCAAACATTGGAGATAGTAGATATTTTCTATATAATTTGAGTTTGTTACAATCTTTAGAAATATTTTATAGTTTATAAATATTAAGATAAGGACTCCCTCAGGTAGAGTTCATCTTCTGAGAACTATACTAATATATCTGCATGATTTTTCTTTGCAAAATATAAAAAGGGTTTGCTGCTGTCTTCTTCCAGAATATTTTTTTCAACTTCCATTGTAGCTTGCAGTCATGGGATATCGCATCTGAGTACTACCTTGCTCCATTTCTGTGTAAGGTTTTGTTTCTGCTTTCATTCTGGGAGATCAGTCAATGTCAGCTTGCCTAATGTATCTACATGGAAATTTGACAGTAATTTAAAACAAGGATTTACCTCATTGGATCCCAAAATAGTATTCTGGACTTTATTTCTCATCAATAGCTGAATAGGTAAGATTAAACAGAGTAGTAAGCATATCATGACCCAGGCTAGACAAGAATACTTCATATTCATTCCGCCTTGAAAGACAAATGAAAAATAGGACAAAGTATTTGATTGTTTTAAAAAAAACTGTTTGCAATATAAATGGTACTATTCTAATACACATGAGCAGCATGGGGTTTTTATATTGATTCAACTGTTTTATCATCAATGATCTTGCAGGATAAATTTTGCAATTACCCTATGTCGTACCAATAATGTTTATTTGGTCAATGTCTAGTAAGATTTTAAAATATACAACACAAAAGTAAAACTGAATGGATGAAATAAAATACCAACATAACAAGAGGTTGAAAAGATATGAGATAAGCTACTATAATTATATGTTAATTAACTGTGCAGATGTAAATTTAAAATACTGCAATATATGAAATAAAAACACATGTCACCTAAAAGTGATAAATAAAATAAAAGTGGTTATCCCAGGTTCCAGTTTTGCATTGCAGAACTCAAAATTTGGCTAGTGACCAAGTGATCAAGGATTTTGAATCTTCCAGATGATTCAGATACAAATTATCTGGCCTTCCTTGGAATTTAAATATTAGGGGAAGAAAATAAGGAGATCTGAACTCCCTACAAAATTTATAGTGTAATAATACATGAAAAACAGGTTTGAATTCCTTGTAATCAAATAGGCAGGTATGCTTGGTTAATAGGGTTTGAAGTATCTGCCCAGCACCAATGCAGATGGTAAAATATGCCTGGCTTGAAAAAATGCTATCCTCAACCTGGGAAAAGTTAAAAATTTTTAAGTATTTTGCTTCTTCTCAAGCCTCTGTGTTGTACCCAAATCTGTCATATTGGGGCAACCTATTAACTTTAGCTTCTTCATACCATATATTGTTTACTTGGTCATATCCTAAAGAAATTAGGAATACTCTGGAAAACCTGCACAATGCCAATCTCTGCTTGGCAACCTATTCCCAGGATGAAGGAAAATTGTTCATTAAAAGTGATGGATCAGCCCAGCTGGGAAGAATTGGATTTTCAGCAATTAATTCGTCCATTTCCTTCATGCCCTTAACCTAGATTATGGGCATTCCTATCTCAAGCCTTAACTGGGTGTTTGCTGTTCCATTGAGGGCAGCAAGGATTGATTTCAAGAATTTTGCTTGCAGTGCATCCTTCTTTGCCTAAATTCCCACTTGTGCACTGTAAAGGTTTTAGGCCAATGAACTGGCCTCAAAAAGTTTGAATGCTGCAGGACTAATTGGTCTCTCCTTACCTACAAAAGGCACTTTCTAGTAATTGAAGATCTAAGGGTTAGCTACTTTGCTTAATTCTGGTGCTCATTCCAGGCCTTTAGAATGGAAAGCCACTGCAAAGTATTTAAATGAAATATGCTCTACAACGTCCATGATAGTTGAATGGCTCTAGCAAAGAGGAGAATTTTAGATTTCTCAAAATTTACAATCAATTGATTTTGTCTGCAGTGCCATAATATTGCTATCATTGTTCTTTTCAAGCCTATATGGGGTTTGCAAAATTATGGCAGTTTCCTCAGCATGGAGGATGTGCTGCCATAGCAGCTTAGAATTTATTGTTGTTGAGATTTGCTATGTTCCCTTGTTTCCCCCTCCTGTCTGTTGCCAGTTAGATCAGACTTAGTCCACACTTCCTGTCATCCATTTTGTTTTCAGTTTTTAGTCAGCTAGCCATTTTGTGTACAGGCTTGATATTTCAGTGTCTTATTACAATTTGATAGACACCTTTCAGATTGATCATTTCTGATGTATTGCACTTCTTGGAAGTAAATCATGTTGGATTCATCTTATGTGTCTTTATTGGAGAGTTAAAATGACTGTGGAGAACACCAATTCGGTATGGATCATATTGTCCGTGCATACTGGGTCTAGGAGGTATGTAAATACATAAGGCGGTGTTTGGAAACAGCATAGAGGACTATAGGGATTTTGATAGTTTAGAAGTCCAGGTTACGAAAAAGGTCTATCACTGAATTGATAGAAACTATCAATCAACTAACTATCCCCTCGTTAAAAAAAGAGGGGATAAAAATATATCCCTAATACACACCTTTCAGAACAATCAATGTATCACAGAGGGATCCTTGGGGATTACACCTCACTCTTATATCCTTATGGAAGACAGTACCTGCCCTTATGCCATCGATGTTAAATGTATTGCACTAATGGAATGTGATATATTTTATACTTCCTTTTTGTTGGCTAGTACATGCAGCTGTTACTGTGAACAATGTGAACAAATTCATTCTGTAACCTGCCAACTACAGCAAAATATCCTTCAGCAACTGGGTTAGTGATGCGTTATTCAAGCTTTTGGCTTCATCTTTTTTTCTGCTGATGTTTCACGTATGCTATTCTAAAATTACAGAATCCTAAATGCGTCAATCTTAATCTTGCCCTGTAACTCCATCGTGCCATTTTAAATTTGCATAGTTTGAGCAGTTTTAAATGTCACATATAAATATTGAAGACATTGCCCACTACTACAAAGATCTCAATTGAAAATACTTACATTTTGTTATTTTCTGATTTTTTAACTTATAGTAGAAAAACTGAGATATCACAATTATGTCCATGTTAATATAAAAAACTGCAGTTACTGTCTGGAAAAGAGTAAAAAGAATCAAGCCTAATTTCATATATCAATTTATAGAATATATAATAATATACATGTCAACAGGTTTGCTTACTCACTCAGTCTTGTTCTTTTCTTTTAGAGAAGATTCAATAAAAAGAACATTCCAAAGTGCATATTTATATATATTAGCCACTGTCAAGGGTATAAAACTAAAACTCTAGTGAAATTTACCTGTATTGGAAGTTGATTTGTCAAATAGCAGCCAATAAAATTGGTGAGGTCTCCTGCAAGCCAGCACAGCAGAAAACCCAAGGAGAGTGCTTGCTCCACTTTTCCATTCTGGTAGGCTACATAGAGTTGACTGGAGGGGGGGGGGGGGAGAGAAAAAACAATGGAACTGGTCCAGCAACTCAGAGTTCATAAAATGCATGTCAGTCAACTCAGATAAAAGCAAAGATAAGGGCAGTATACAGAAGAAAAGGAACAAGTTCTCTGAAATAGAATTTTTTTTTTGTTCCAATTTATATCCCGCCCTGCTCTGGAGACTCAGGGAGGCTTACAATTTCAAGCACAACTCAATGTGCTTAGCTCATTCCTTCATTCCTTGT
>JANHFM010009658.1:44760-57353 GCA_032468115.1 Grayia smithii
TCCTGGCTAATCCCAGGCTGTTCCTCTCGGCCTTCAGATGGAACCTGAGGCATTGCCAGAGAGGAGGGTCCCAGAGAAGGAGGCCTTGTCAGTTCCTCCCCATCTTCAGAGTCTTCTTCCTCTGTTAGTACAGGCTCGGGAGTTGGGGCTACAACACCTTCCAACTCTGTTACTGTTACATACAAATTCAGAATCAAGGCCTTTTGAGTTTAGTGGGGACCTTATTCTTAGAGAAGTGACTAATGTTAGAAAATAAGTTCTTTTTCTTAAGTCCATTGTCTTAGTTCCAACGTCTTAACTCTGACAAGCACCTCTTAAAAAAACTTTATCACTTTTTTTTTACAGTTTGAAATGGAGACAAAGAATGTGAAATCAGGAAAAAAAAAATCAAAGTAAAAAGCTTTAAAACTAAACCAGTAATACAGTGAGGGGAAAAAAATCAATGCAATGCATTATTAAAGTAGAATACACTTCATTACCTCAGGGCCTGCATGTTCCTGAGACGCCTCTGAGACAACTCTAACAACACTGTGAACATCAAACTGGCAGTGAACCTTGGTAGAAATTAACATCTTGTAGCTTTTAAGAAAAACAAAACAATTTGCTTCAGTCAAACAAATATTTTGATTATGATATCATATCTTTCCTCATTTTCTTCTAGGAGGATGCCCAAATTTATTCAGTGATACTTATACCTTATTTTTGAAATTTAACCCGACATCTATAAAGCTTAGCTATAAGCAGTATTAGAGAAAGCAAGCAATAGTATTTATGCAGGTAAGCCTACAATTCTTATGAAGGGCTGGCCTTTGGCCTTCTACCTTTACAATATCTCCTTAAATTCCTGTTATTCTGCTGTATGTTGCTAATTAATGTTTAGGCCATACTAGCAATTGTCAAAAAATGATCTTACCATCACAAAATTTTCATAGAAAACCTGTCAGGTGTGCTCATAACCAAGGTTGGCAGATACTTTTAACCCAAGTCTACACCCTGAATTTTGGAGATTAACCGTTAAAAACAATGGTTCATATTTCAGGCAAGAAGATTCAAAAATAATCTCCAAAGTAAACAATTTCCAACAATGTAATCAACAGAAAAGAACTAGCCATCTCCCACCAGATATACACATGCAAAGAGAATGATCTGGTTCAGGCGTTGCTTTACACCATAATTTGCGTTTTACAAACCCAAATAATAATGTATATAAAACATTAGCCACATTATGATGTAATGCCATGTGTGAACATACCTCACAATCACACTTTGCAAACAGGGAGCCTGCACAGGAGCTAATATCATACAATAAGGAAGGACACACTGGAGAAGAGCCTGATGCTGGGAAAGATTGAGGGCAAAAGAAAAAGGGGACGACAGAGAACGAGGTGGCTGGATGGAGTCACTGAAGCAATAGGCGTTAGTTTAAATGGACTTAAGTGGATGGCGCAGGACATGCAAGCCTGGAGGAATGTTGTCCATGGGGTTGCGATGGGTCGGACACGACTTCGCAACTAACAACAACAACAATAGAGAAACTGGCCCACTAGCATCCTTCCACCACTTCTTCATTTTCTTGTCATTATAAAGAGATCATTAATCTTAGTTGCCAAGGTAAAGGTAAAGTTCCATCAATTGCAGTTCAGCCTTTTTCAAACAGCCCTGGAAAGCAAGAAAGAACGGTGGAAGGAGAAAATGCCTGCTATCTCAAATTTGGAGCTTGACATAAAGATTTGATTTTTGAAATGGTGCCTGTGACTTTAGGGGCAGGATTAATGCACGGATAGATGAAATTCTGCATATTCACCAGCCACCCAACACTGAAAAATTATTCTGAATATGTCAAAGGAAGAACTACAACTAAATCCTCCTCTCCCTTTTCAGCTGGTGAAAAGGGTGAAAAGCCCTCCAGAAGTGTTGGGTTCCCATGCAGAGCAATAATAAAAAAAAGATGGCAAATTTCATGTTTCTATTTCTCTCTTCTCTCTCCTCCCACCCCCTCCACCGGGTGCTTTACGGGTATGTTGGCCTTCAATTCTCACGAACTCTCACCCTAGCCTACTCTTCATCCTTAATGGGTGGGAACTGCGGGAACTGGAGTCCCAAAATATCCGAAAGCCAGTAAGGTTGAAGAATGGTGGCTTAAAAACCATCCTTAACCCAAGCTAGGCTGATGAAACGCTCGGAAGAACCAGGCAGACGGTTGGCTCAAGGCTTTCGGGTCAGTGTTTGGAGAGCCAGGGACGGTTCTTATCTGACCCGGGAGAAGCCTCCCAAGGGCTGTCTCCGCTGTCTCGACTGGGAAGAAGAGGGTACCCTGCTTTTCCAAATCGGTCTTCACTTCGGTCCCGCTGGCTGCTTTCTTCTACCGGCCGCTTCCACCCGCGGTCGAAACCTCCTCTTTGCCTTCCAGTCGCCCAACAAAAGGAGCGCGACGGCAAAGCGCATCCCCGCGGCTCCAAGCGGCGAGCGGCCGTTTCCTTCCTTCGGCCCACAGCGGAGGAAGAGAGGAAAGGAGGCTGAGAGTTGCAGCTCCCCCTGCTGGCCGCCAGCCGCCTTTTCGCAGGCGAAAAGGAGAGGAGAGGAATTTCGGGTGTGTGTTTGTGTTCCTGTGTATGCTTCGTGTGTGTGTCTTGGGGGTCGAAAGTTCCAGATAATCCCAGTCAACGTTTGCATTGTCCAGGCGCTGCTCTGTTGGGTGGGAACATCTGGGGGGAAATCTCCAGGTTATTATTTTATTCCTCCATCTCATCTTAAAACTAAATTTGCTTTAAAATGTGGCTCTTACACACCCCCTGGAGTATTCTATGAAATAGAGGGTGTTTAAATCAAAGAAACTTCCTGAGAATTCATTATGGTTTCAGTACCTATTTCCATCCTGCCCATATTCTTTTCCTCATGATGATTTTATGCATTGTATACAAAGGCTGCTCTCATGACCAGGGAAATGAGATACTGCTTTGCCTTTGGTTGTTGGTTTTTTTGGTTTTTTTTTAGAACATAATGCATCCCAATCAGTTACCATGTGTGGTAGACTAGGCACGAACAAGTCGTCCCGCTTCTCTCCCCCCCCCCTTTACAGGATAATATGCAATTCAGAGTGTACTGTATTAATTAGATTCAGCACAAAACAAAACAAAAGTAATGATGTTGCTTCTAAATGTTAAGACTCTTATCAGAAATTATCTTCCACCAATAAGACCAAACAAACATATGTCTGCGTTTTTAAGACTATCAATAAAAATTATGAAACTGTACAAATTGCTCCTAGTGTAGTTCTTATTAAGGAAGTTTGATTGACTGAAATACAATAATACAATATATTGCTTATAAATGAAGCATGTGTTTATCTGCTCCCAATCTTTTAACAGTCTAATCTATCAATGCATGGTTTTCAATCAATAGATCATTTCCAAATTTTCTGTTGAAAAGAAAATTCAAAAGGTCATTCAGCATCCCACAATTGCTAACCAGATTTCTTTGCAAAACACATGAATAAGGCAGAAAGGAAATAGCCCTACCAAGAAATACTCCAAATCACATTCTCTTTGAATCTGGAAGTGTGGTGTACAATAGACTCATAATAGCAAGTCCAATGGATAAACATTTCCATCATGTAATCATCTAGCCTGCCTCACCCTAAGTGATTATCAGTAGAAGTGATCTCAAGAGTGAAGAGAAGGGGGAAAAACAGGTAATAGAAAACAAAAGGGGTAAGAAGGCAATATACTTTGGCTTCCAATTGGATCAAAGGTGCTTTTTTTCAAGAAGCAACTGGACTTTCTGGTTTTTCTTTGAAGACATTTTGCTTCTCATCCAACAAGCTTCTTTAGCTCTGACTGGATGGTGGGGAATGGAAAGGTTTATACTCCTTGCAGACAGCTGGTCATTTGCATTCTTTTTAGCAAGTTGTTGAAGCTACCTGAAGGTTTATCTTTGTTAGGGTCACCTGAGTAGTGAAAATGGGTGTGGAGCCTTCTTGGAACTGTTGAAAGGATTGTGTTATAGAATGGAGATAGATGATGTTGTATCCCTCCCTCTCTGTTGAGAGAGTTTGTGGCAGTTTAGTTTTGATATAGATAGCCTTTTTGAGTGAAATGTCTTCAAAGAAAAACCAGAAAGTCCAGTTGTCTCTTGAAAAAAGCACTTTTGGGACAACCATGACCTGGATGACTGAGAATCTCCATAGACTTCCAGTTGGTTTGGATTTTCACATCCATTTCTTAGATCAAGAACTAATATCTACACAATTTGCTATGGAATTGGGTGGAGACATTATTAACCTGATTGAAGAAAGTTTATGAAGGTCCCGCAATGAATTTCAGAGTGCAGTATTATATATTTGATGTACAGTAAAGGTTTTTGATGAGTTTGCACATTTCAAAAATAAAATTAAATTTGGCTGAAATACCATTTATCTTTTAATGTGTTAATCTGATTTATCTCTGTTTTGTGATCTTTCTCCCTAATGTACTTGACAGAAAAATTCAATAGCTTTTACTACTGAGCTGGGCCTGAAAGGCCAATGCTCAATTTTCTGTTTCTCGGTTTTTATGCAATGTGTAAACTTGGGCACTTGATAAATTCAGACCTCAGGGACAATGCTAGAAGTTATATTGTGAATATGAGGAACCATTTCTTTGGTTTATGTAATAGAGTTTATTGGTTTATTTTTTTAACTTTATGAGAAAAATTGATTCTCTACAGTATAGTGGAAATTTAGTTTGCTTTATTTCTGTTCAAGAAGTTTTGTATCATTTTAAAATAATGACAACTTCACAGAATAATAGTGAACTAACAATGTTTTTATCAAATAGGAGAGTAATGAGATAGGGTTAAGATGGCAAGGGACAATTTTAAGACAGCAAGGGACAAATATGACTAAGATCTAAATATCTGCTTATTGGGCATCTTGTTTCTTAGGTAGATTTTGTTCCAAAAGAGTAAATGTTTTTGAACAGATGTTTGTTCCATTACTCTGAAATACTTTAGATAATGTCAGATTGTCTGTCAATCTAGTTTAACTCATATGTGCTCCAAGTGACATATTCCATTTTCTAATTGAACCTTTTAACTATGATGTTAAGATTTGAACTAATTGAGTCCAAAATTTCCACTGCTAACTGAGACAGTTGTTAAGTGAATTTTGTCCCATTTTATGATCCGCCTTGCCACCGTTATTAAGTGAATTACTGCAATTGTTAAGTTAGTTACAGAGTTGTAAAGCAAATCTGGCTTCCCCATTGACTTTGCAAGAAGTGAACATGTGACCCTGAGACAGTGCAACCATCATAAATATGAGACAATTGCGAAGTGTCTGAATTTTGATCACATGACCATAGGGACACTTGCAATGGTTGTAAGTGTGAAAAACAATCATAACTCACTTTTTTCAGCACTTTTATAGCTTTGAACTGTTACTAAATGAACTGTTGCACGTCAAGGACTGTATAAAGCATGCAAAACTCCTGAGTTAAAGATTGCCATCTTAAACTGCTTGTTAATGATTACCCATTTGAGATATTGTGCAAATAATACCTTATTTTAGATCCCCTGTAGAAATTCTACAGAATATTCTGAAGTGGTAAATATTAAGTGTCATCAATATACAGTACCTGTAGTAGCAGCTACCTCTCTTTCTTGTATTTTCTTCTATTTCTCTGCTTCTGAGCTGCATGCAGGAAGGGGAACATTCCAATTCTATATGAAGACATGGTATACCCATAGAAAATATTTACATCTTCATCTTTGTCCTTTCTATTTTATTACAATACTTAATACATATACATTGTGTGTGCTTTTATTTCAAAATATTCATATGTATTCCAGCAATTTTTTTCTCTCCAACATTCAGTAAAATTCATCAGTTTTCCTTAAAAATGTTTTCTATTATCAATCTTCTTGAATTAAAAAAAACCCTCAAACTCTTGATGACCCTATAAGCTTGTAGAATTTAAATTCACATCATCCAAAAGTTGTTAATGTTATTCAGTTTAGGCATTTTAACAATGTATATGCTCTGGGTTTTTTTCAGTGCCAATCGACATATTTGTCTTAAGCATTAATTTTCAGGATCTGCTTTTTTTACACTGTATTCCTCAACTTCATTTTTTTAACCACAAAAATGTAAGAAATAAGTCTGCCAAATCAAGCTGTTTATTTGTCTAGCTTAGAGTTAATTTTTCCAAAAGTTTTTGCTTGCTCCTTTAAACTGGGGACGCTGAGGACTGAACCCATTATAAAGAGCTTGAAGACTTCATTAGCTATCTAGATCAGTGGTTCTCAACCTATGGTCCATGGACCCCTGGGGTGCCACAATGTTATCACAGAGGGTCCATGAAGGTTTGAAGAAATGTTAAGATTTAAGTCTTGAGTTAAGTCTTAGTGGTCCATGGCTGTGGTGCATGGCCACAAAAGATATGGTATTTAAAAGAGGTCAGTGGTGAAGAAAAGGTTGAGACTACTGATCTAGATCACCTACCCCACAAATCAATTAATCAGTTATACAGCAGAAATAGCATTCTCTTAATACTCAGGTAAATTTTACTACTAACCTTAAGAGTGCTTGTAAATGTTTGTTCAAAGCAGGTAGTCATAATGTAATTCCTGAAGCTTTTTTTTTTTTTTACATCTAATAAGAAACGGAAGCAACATTTTCATTTGTGAAGAATGCAGCAGAACTAGTCAAACATTCTGGTACTAAAGCATATATTTCAAGTGACACAAAAGTTCAACCTCTCCCCACACCCAGTTCCTTCTAAGCAGCCTAAGAATTCAGCAAAAAAAAATGCAGCTTGGCTCAGTTAGCCCAAGAGTGCTCAAAAGATCAAGTATGCAGTTCAATTAACAAAATTCTCTGGATTGGTAACCCATGCAAGATAAAGGGTGTTTCTCTTGGCCAATAGAATATACAGCTCAATTAGCTCTCTGTGCAGGTAGATAATTTCAGTATGTAACTTGATCTTGCATCGAGAAGACAGCTGACTAGCCATGCTTTCAGTCTGTTAGCAACATTTGTAATGCTATGCTTATAGTTTTAATTGTTTGATATAATTTGATGTTACATGCACACTGAAAATTACTGCTGTTTCACCCCATATTCCTGGCTAATTCAGAATTGGATCTACAATTTATATGGAGTCATCTTATAGACTTCTGATTTCAGATTGCAGGTGGGAACAATATTTTAAAATTATACGGGCATGTTATGTTTTTAATATGATTTATTTATGATTTATTATAAATGCATTTGTTATTTCCTGCTTTAAGTCCTGTTAGGTAAAGAGAGAAACTAAGAAATAACCAATCAATAAACACTTTAAAAAAAAAATCCAAAAAACAATGTTGTTCATTTTAGATTACTGTGTCCAGGGAGTTTGTTGTTTGTTTTTATATTGTAACCATCTTCTGAAATAGTATAGGCCAAAACTGCTCAGTGAAAATATTGATCCTGTTATTGGATTTGTCACTTTTACCTGGGAACTTTCTACTCAAAACTTGAGGTTTAAATTTTAAAATGCCAAAAGATTATAGATTAACAATACATAAATAAAATTAACATTGGCATTTTTTTCCAACCAGGTCTTATTTACAATCTTTACTTTAGTTGCATTTTTAATGTATTTAAAGTAATTGCTATGAATTGTGTGAACTATTCTGAATAAATCTGAATTGTACTGAAAGACTTTTTGCCCTATTTGAACAAATTCTGGTATGAATGTACATGTATTCTCACTGATAACTTGTAAAGATTCTTTATGATAAACTCATTGGCCTATGTAGTTCAGAAAATGGACAAATGTTCCTCAGCATTTCTATAAGCTTCTTTCAAAGATGTGAGTCATAGAATCTTCCATCCATAGAATGTGAATATTAATACTCTGCTTTAGCCCTTCCTGTCCTATTAACTTATTCAATCAATTTGGATAGCCTGGTTCAGAATTAATATATAGCTGAATATATAGCTTACCCCATAGGAATAGAAGCAAGAAACGGGGCTAAGAGATTTTGCTATATAGATAGGATAAATGGTACCAATCACCCTAAAGAAATTAACAATTTTAATATGTCCCCCTTACACAAATCATATCTTCTCTCAAGTATTTTATGTTAACCAATTAATTTCAATTTTGAGAATAAACCTTTTCCCACTGTCTTTGGAGTCATTAGCTTCCCTTTCCAATCAAAACAATACATAAGAATGCATTGTTTTTACCCAATACTAAGCATTTTTAAAAAAAACAGTGGGTAAGTTCACCCATCATACAAAATTTAAATGTTATGTTCTAGTATACTGTATTGACATATCCAATAGGGTAGAATGAGAATTAAGTCATGCTTCCCCTCCCCCAACTTCCATTCAATCATATTCAATTTGCAGAGACTGCCTGAACAAATTTTCTTAGCAAGTTTTTTCAGAAGTGCTTTGCCTTTATCTTCCCTTCCCTTCCCTTCCTAGGACTGAGAGAAAGCGATTGGCCCAACGTCACCCAGCTGACTTTGTGCCTAAGGCAGGACTAGAACTCACAGTCTCCCAATTTCTAGCCTGATGTTTTAACCACTATTCAAACCAGGTAGCCATGCATTAGTCCCACTGAAATCACTTAGATTAAGTTGATAATGATAGCTTGGTCCAGTGATTTTATAAGATTTAGGTTAATTTAAATTGATAGATAGAATTCTTTATTGGCCAAGTGTGATTAGACACACAAGGAATTTGTCTTGGTGCATACTCTATCACTGTACATAAAAGAAAAGATATTTTTGTCACAAATCATAAGGTACAACACTTAATGATAGTCATAGGGAACAAATAAGTAATCTAATAATATTAGGAAACAGTCAATATAAATCTTAAAGATACCAGCAACAAGGTTATAATCATACAGTCATAAGTGGGAGGAAATGAGTGATAGGAACGATGAGAAGATTAATAATAATGCAGGCTTAGTTACTAGTTTGACAGTGTTGAGGGAATTATTTGTTTAGCAGAGTGTTTAGCAGAGTTTGTTTAGCAGAGTTCAGGGAAAAATTGTCCTTGTGCCTAGTTGTTCTTGTGTGCAGTGCTCTATAGCATTGTTTTGAGGGTAGGAGTTGAAACAGTTTATGTCTAGGATGCAATTTATCCAGGAGAAAGGAGAAATTCTCCAACCGTTTCTCAAGAGTAGGATTTTCTCTTAGCAATAACAATCAAGATCATTCTTTACTTTATTATCTCTTTTTGGGATTGAATAGCATCCTGGAAAGCCTGGAAACTACAGCCACTGAACAAGAATTGTACAGTCAAAGATCTTTGCATAACCCCTTGACCACGTCTTCACTAAAGAAGTGCAGGAAAATTATTTTATTATTATTATTTCAAACATCTAGGGAGATTCTCAGTCATCCAGATCATGATTATCCCAAATCCAAAATTTGATTGGATCCTGATTGTCCATCCAGATCATGATTGTCCCAAATTTTGCTTTTTTCAAAAGGCAACTGGACTTTGTTGCCTTTTGGAAAAGTATCTTTGGGATTATGATTTCAAATATATTGACTGCCCCACTACGGTGGACATTCCATTCATGAAAATTTTCCCCAAATTCCCTTATGCCTTGGGGAAAAAAATTGGAAAGCAAAATCTCTTTTATCAGATGGACTATCTGGAAGAAATAAAATGGACAGCAATACCTTTGCCTACTATTGAACATTAAGCGAGAGTTTAAAATACCTTTCGTTGATATTGTTTCCCTTTCCATCAAGATTTGAGTGGCTCCCATCCAACAAGTGTATTATTGTGGCAAATGGACTGGGGCAAGTAACCAGGAACATTTGCTGAGTTCAAGGCATAGAAGAATTTATCATCGTTACCCATACACAAGAAACTAGTCAACTAATGACCAAAGCTAAATTGGCCTTAGATAAGGATCAATGGAATTCACAGGGTTGGGTCTCATTTGGCTGCACAATGATTCCAAACTTATGACATGTTCAACTCTGCCTTCTAGCTCAGCTTGTTCTTCTCTATACAAAATTGTATAAAATACCTACTTGGACAAACCCAAAACGTGACTAAAATTTCTGCAACGGACAGATGAGAAGGGCCTTATACAGCTGCCTACAGCAGTTGCAAAAAGAAAATTATTTGCTTGTCTTCTGTAAAACAATGCATCCTACAATCCAAAATGCAATTGCTTGGGGGGGGGGTTTCCTGCTCTGAAGGGCTCCACTGAAATTAATTAAGAGTAATTATGGCCTCATAAATGTGTTTAGTTTTGGGATGCCAGGAACATAAATCTCCTCAACTTTTTTTTTCCAGGAGTCACTTTCAAAGAGATGAATGGGTGCATCAGCCCTCAGACCTGTCATGATTCAAGCACTCCAGAGTGTGCAGGTGAACATTTCACAATATCTTTATTAATAAGACAAGAAGAGATAAAGTATGTCATGCAACAGCTAGATCTTGCTGCTTGGAAAGAAAATTCAAGGAGCTAATATTGATTGCTCAATGGGTCCAAACATTTTTACTTGCCCTTCGTATAAAGCTTAATAACGTTATCAGTTGGGGCCTCAGTTAGGAAAATGAATTTGGGACCCTTTTTTTGGGCATTTAATGTGCATCGCCTCTACGTCGTACCAAAATGCCACTGAAGCATGCTGAGATGAATTTGCTTCTAAAGGTTGACTGACCAACTCGATTTCCTTTTTCTTTGTTCTTCGAGTCCTCCCTTTCATTGGTCAGCTTGCTACCCCTGGTATAAGTGGCAAGAAAATATTCTTGTCTCGGATTGACTGATTAAGCTCTCCTTCGCTGGTCCTCTGACATTTCTGACTCCAGTCATGCAGATTAATGTACATTTCATTTTAATTTGAGCAAATGCTTCTTTTATGGCCAGAGACAGTGGTCATTTGTTTCCATTTATGCCTCCTTTCTCTTTGGCTTCATTCAAGTTGGTTATGCTTTAGGTGTCATCTGAGTGACATCGATCACCCAAGACCTGATTAGAGGACCCATTTTCTCTGACTTTAATGGACCACTTAAGATCTACCATAGCCAAGTCTTTAAATGTTTATGATTATATTTATATTTTCCGGTGCTTTCTTTCAGTCTTTTATTTTTCAGTCTTTTGGCATTACTATTCTCTAAAAACAAAATGATAGTTGTCTTAAACCTAAGCAGAAATGTGAAATATAAAGAGAATAAATATCCCTCTACTCGGGAAGCCGTATACAGGTAGTCCTCAACTTACGACCACAATCGAGTCCAACATTTCCATTGCTAAGCAAGATATTTTTTAGGTGAGTTATGCTCCATTTTACAACCTTTCTTGGCAAGGTTATTAAATGAATCACTGCATTTGTTAAGTGAATTATATGGGCATTAAATAAATGCGTCTCTCCCTCATTGACTTTGCTTGTCCAAAATCTGCTGGGAAGATCATAATTGGCAATCACATGACCCCCAGGACAGTCATGTCATAAATACATGTGTCAACTCGCAAAGCATTTCTGATCTGCCATCGAGTTGCCATCACCAGGAATGTGGGGAGAACTGATGGTGCAGTTCGAGAGCCACGCTCAAAGCACATTCCATGCATACCTTCTTCAAGGTTGGATCTCAGATTACCAGAGTCGGCCTGTGAGGCGTGTTTTCTACAGTCCGCAAAAGTGCCTGGTTGGAGAATGTGATTTATGACACAGCCTGAGAAGAGGGGGGAATCAGGATCAGAGTTGAGCCATAAATTACATACCACGGAGTTGGCTTCACTCAGGTAGTTGCTGACATGTTGCTCCTAATAAATAACTGGATTTCTTTTGAAACTTGGCTTGATGAGCCAATTAGTCATGAGTTAATTAGGGCATCTGTCAGAACCCTGACAACATGCTTGCTGCCAAACACCTGAATATTGATCATGTGCCCATGGGGATGCTGCAACAATCAAAAGTGTGAAAAATGGTCATAAGTCATTTTTGTCAGTGCCATTATAACTTTGAATGGTCACTAAATGAATGGTAAGTCAAGGACTACCTATAGTTTCCTGATATTGGAAATTTGTATTCAGTGAATGAGAAACGAAGTCCCTGTAGCATTTGGAAACTTCCACTTCCTTTTCAAGCACTCTGACTCCCTAGCCTAGCCAATATTGTTCCCTAGTTTTCATATTTATCTGAAACACAAGATTTCCAGGAGTTCAGCTTTTGTTTTTAAATTAAAACTAACAATATCTAAAAGATCTATTAAAATCAGCACAACTGTACAAAAAAACACAACACAATTTGGTATTTGGCTGAGTTATCTCACAGTGTTGTACTTTTAGCCCTGCAAAGCTTCATTTGCAATTAAAATAATGTTTCAAACACTAAATATCATATACCCTGTTATAAATTACATTTGTCTCCTTTAAAAAAACCCAAGATAAATAAGATTGCAAAGGATTACTTAAAATAATCTCTTGGTGCATCTTCTATAAACTAATTCTGAAGATCTTTGAAAAAAAGGCCAATTAGTTTTTCTGTCATTAGTATCATGTATCTGCTATAAGAACAGAACAGAACAGAACAGAACAGAACAGAACAGAACAGAACAGAACAGAATAGAATAGAATAGAATAGAA
>JANHFM010009658.1:59823-77107 GCA_032468115.1 Grayia smithii
TGCAGTATCCTTCCCCTGGAGTGGGATGGGAATGGAGATTTTGCAATATCCTTCCCCTGCCACGCCCACCAAGCCACACCCACTAAGCCACACCCACAGAACCAGTAGTAAAAAAAAATTGGATTTCACCACTGCTCAAATCCATATATATCATAATTTCATTTTTTTTCCTGTTTCACACAAAAAAGTCCAGAAGAGCTACTAATCAGCATTAAAATCAATCCATGTCTTTTCTCTAATCAAAGCTATCAATTCCGCCATCTCAGCTGCTCCATCAACTTTACCCTCCATTTTTCCACTGTGGGTAATGTCAAATCTTTCCAGCATTATGCCTATAAAAGTCTCGCTGCTGTTATACCATGCAGCATACAAAGGCAAAATTTTCCATAACGTTTTTCTAAATGGCCATCAGTTCCAAAGGGAATTTTGCTGGCTTCAATCGCATATTTGTCTTCAAGATCTTCTGAATTAATTCATGTATTTGATTCTGAATATTTTAACTTTTTTATATGTCCATCAAGCTCATAACCAAGGTTTGTTGATGCCAAATAGACCCTTGATTTATTTATTTATCCCTTGCTTTGTTGTCTGGGCAGATGAAATGTTCCTATGTATATATGTGTATCTATACGGGTTTTCTTTATTAAATATATTCTGTCTTATCACATGCCTGTATGAACCTTATCAATGGTTAAAATAGTTTTTCCCCCTGACTATTTGGAGGTCTGAGTTGAAGCTCTTTTGACAGCTTCCTGCTTAATCCCTACCCATCCTTAAAAATCCACAGACTCTAATCTTCAAACATGCCTCCAAGGCAGCTAATCAGATCAGTTGTTAAATGGATCAAAGTGTGTTTATTCAGAAAACAGCCCAAAGCATTTCCTTTTCAAGACTGCAAGATCTCCCATTGCCCCTCTTCTCCTCCCCCAAGACACATCCAGAGATCTAGTTTGATTGTTGGGTTCTGAGAAGGTCGAATCTCCAGAGGAAGGTTCATCCAATTATTTTATTTATACTTTGAAGTCTGGTGGGATTTTTGTGGCCCTCACAAAAATCCTTGGCTGATCACTGAGAGAATCATCGGAGCTGTAAAATGGTGATCTCACAAAGCATTTTACTTTCACAACGTATTTTAATTTTTGAGGGGATGTCACGAAGAAGGGGTGGAGGGTGTGGTGTCAACTTATTTACCAAAGCACCAGAAGGCAGGCCAAGAAACAAGGGATGGAAACTAATCAAGGAGAGAAGCAACCTGGAATTAAAGCAGAAACTTCCTAACAGTGAGAACAATTAACCAGTGGAACCGCTTGCCTTCAGAAGTTGTTGGTGCTTCATCACTGGAGCTTTTTAAGAGAAGACTGGACAGCCAACGATCTGAAATAGTATAGGGTCTCATGCTTGAAGAGTGGGTTGGGCTAGAAGACCTCCAAGGTCCCTTCCAGCTCTATTCTGATTGATTGAGCATGGATTTCTGGTCAGTTGCAAGACTTTCCGTCTCTGTGCATGAACAGTGTCTTGTGTGAGGGCACATAAGCACACAAGAGCTGTCCCTTTTCTTTTTCTTCACAGTCCTCAGTCCCCCAAAGCAATGTCTCCATTCATGACTTTAATATAGCAGGAAATGTTAAGCATATGAGGTGGCAGCTGTTTTTCCAACATTAGCTCATCAAACTGACAAATTGTCACTCATGATGAGCTGCAAGGTGGCACATTGTTCCAAGAGACATATTGTTGTACTATATCGTAGCCTGTTTAAAGTTGCTGTCTATGTTTTTGTAATGCCTGTCATAAAATAAAAGAAAGAACCACGCATGCAAAATTCTGCCTTTCCTGTTGTCTCTTTCAGAATGGCTGTTTCCATGACTGGCTGGGCTGCAGCCACAGAACAGCAGCATCCTAAAAAGCAACTCCATTATTAAGAATTGGTTCCATTCACTCTCAGCTTTAAGGCTGAATGATAGATGTAATGCTGAATGATAGATAGCAAGTAGAAAAATAGGGACCACCTTTGGTGGGAAGGTAACAGCGGTCCGTGCGCCTTTGGCGTTTAATCATGGCGGCCACATGAACATGGAGATGTCTTTGGACAGCGCTGGCTCTTCGGCTTTGAAACAGAGATGAGCACCACCCCCTAGAGTTGGGAACGACTAGCACATATCTGCGAAGGGAACCTTTACCTTTACCTTAATGCTGAATGAAACATGTTCTGCATCCTCTTTCTGAAAGCATTGTTGATCAGGAATCTGATGAAATTGATGATTGGCTAAAGGGAACGTATGTGCATTCAGACCCTTGAAGCCATGGAAAATTCCAAAGCAAACCATTAGCCCCATGTTGGCGAACCTATGGCACGTGTGCCGGAAGTGGCACGCGGAGCCATTTCCCCCGGCACGTGAGCCATTGCCGCACTTACCTGCACCTGTGCATGCATGCAGTTCCGGGGACCCAGCTGATCTTCAGTGCTCTCATGTGCATGCACACGTGGTTGCGCATGCACACGAGACAACCAGCATGCAGGTGCACATGCGCAGATGGTACGGTTGCACATGCACCAGGGGGGTGCACATGTGACCGCTCTACGCATGCGCAGGTGCTCAGATGTGCGCACAATTTGGGGCTGGGTGGCATGCAAGCCGAAAACGGTTTGCCATTGCTGCATTAACCTGTGATTAGGCATGTGACCAAAACCACAGAAGGCGTGCTTGAGTTTTTCTATAATTTCTATATTTCTATACCTTATCTGTTGTATGCCAGCTTCCTCTTATTTAACTAAGTGAAAACAAAGAAATGTATAAATATCTGCCTTACACTGTTTTCGGGGTTCTTCCACCTATACGGAGGATCCATATTTATTCAATTGAATAAAAGTGTTTGGCTTATCAAGTCAAATCTGGACTCTTGTCTTTTATTCTTTACTGAGTCACACCTGAATCCCTGCATAATAGCATCTTATGCATTTTTGTACCTTAAATCCTCAGGGGTAAGGGATATGATTAGGTCTCACTTACGTGATATACATCCCACTTATGTTTTCAGAAACATTATTCAGGAGTTTTCAACTCAACAATTTTAAGTAATTCCCACAATCTTCCAGAAAAAAATATATATGCACCCTTAGACATAGATCATAACCTTAGTAGAGATTAAAGAATAGAATTGTAGACTGAAGGGATGTTGGCAACACTAAAAGCAAAAAAAACTGCTGAATATTAAGAAGCCAGAAAAGTTTGATTTAGCATTCTGTCCAATATTCAAGTGAAGAAAATGGAAATGTCACTTCACTGGGCCAAAGATAGTTCCCAATGAACAGTCCACCTTGACTCCCTTTCTGCTTTTGCAAATTATCTCCTTTATAGCATATAACAATGTGGTAGGTTGCCTTGCTGAAACTGCTTCTGGCATTTAAATTACAGAGGTCAATTTCTCTACTTAAACTCAGACCCAGACATGTGATGATTTAAATTCATTCTGTAACAGTTTTGGGGCAAAGCAGTATTTTTCAAAACAGTCCTTTGCATATACGAATAACCCGATCCATACACAGTGTACGGGATAGAAACTACTCATGCTAACAGATAAGTAAATCCATCCTTTTCATCTTCCTCCTTCTCCCCCCCGCCCCCAGTCTTTGCCCCCGATTCCTTGGATCCCTGCAATCACATCCCCTGCATTCATGTTTGTCCTAACCAGGAGGAAAAAAAAAATCCCCACTTCCTTCAGACACCTTTAGTGTTCCCTTAGGGGCTTGAGGTCAATTAAAAAATGAATGCCTTCCAAAACAGATTGATAATTAGTTAACAGTCTCTTCATTACGAGTCCCATGGGAGACATTAATTTACAAGAAGTCTGACCCAGTTGTCCTTGGGAAACCATCAAACTTGCAGAAATGAGTGTCACAGCAAAACTGTTCATTTGAGTGCAGTACAGCCACAATAAAGCTGTTATGCCTGCTAATCCTCTTGCAGATCATCATGCTCTTCTGGTTATTACTTTATTCAAGCATATCTAGGTAAACATTTTTTTTTTTTAAAAAAAAGATACAGTTAGAGATTCTGAATATACAATGAATCAGATCATTAATTTATGGATTGGTGGCTAGTCCCACTGCCAGGTATGCAAAGCCGGAGATGTTGGGGAACTCTTCTGTATATCGGCCCTGGTGAGCAGTGGTTAGAATGCAATACTGCAGACTACTTCTGCTGACTGGCGGCTGCCTGCAGTTTGGCAGATCGAATCTTACCAGGTTCAAGGTTGACTCAGCCTTCTATCCTTTTGAGGTTGGTAAAATGAGGATCCAGATTGTTGGGAGCAAATGCAAATAATGGTTTACATTATAAACCAGCCAGAGAATGCTACTGCTCTAATCAAGAGCATTCCTTTAATAAGGAATGGTAAAATTGTTGACATTGTACTCACTGATTAGCAGCCAACAGCTCTTTGTAGGGGCCATAATATCTTTTGGTAAAAGGAGCCAGAGTCATGTGAAGCAGGGGTGGGTTCTACTTACCTTTACTACCGGTTCTGATGATGCACATGCTTTGCACGTGCATCGAAGCGTGCGTAGTGTGCGTTCGGAGCGTGCTTTGTGCATGTGCATGCCGAACGGACACTCTGTGCATGCGCAGTAGCTTTTTTGGGGGGAAAACCCTCAAAAAAAGTGTTCTGCGCATGCACGGAGAGCGCAGAGCCCCAAGAACAGTAAGTATGGATGCACGGGTGGGCCCAGCTCCCGGTTGTGGAGAACCGGTTTGGTGACGTCACAGCGTCACCACTACCGGATCACACGAACCAGCCCAAACCAGGAGCAACCCACCACTGATGTGAAGTATATTCCAGGTACCAGACATGCAATATAAATTAACATATGGAAATTTAATGCAAACATGTATCCCGCTGTATTTTGTTTTTGTTTTGGGCATGAAATCTTTGGATAAGAGCAGGGCAGAAATGCAAAAAATGAGCTAATGTTTCGAAGAAATCCACAGAATGAAGGCACTTCTCTTTTTCCTCTTATCTCCAGCAACTATTGCTATGAGATGTTATGCTAACATCTTTATTTCTTACATCTGACCATATTTCATCTTTTTAAAACCTGTCTTTGTCAGCTTGTCACTGCTGATGTTTTTCTAAGAGAATGCCAAGTAATGTATTTAGTTGCTTTAACAGAACAAACAAGAATAAAAAGGGAATTTTTGCCAACAACAAAAAGGCAGAGGTGGGCACCCATCTTGGTGACAGTGGAAAATATACTGCCCTCTCGCTTGATCTTCTTCAGCAATTGGGAATGCAAGATGCAACACTGCAAACGGTAATCCATTTAAACCTATTGCAATTTATTCAGAAAATGCCAACCGTCATGCAGAGGAAGAAATTTGTAATTACAGGGTTTCTCTTTCAGTAGTTTATGAAATTGTCTTATTTCCTTCTGGTGTCTTATTTCTATCAGATTATTTAATACAGCAACAGATCAAAGTTGTATTACAGGGAGATCAAATAACCAGTAGCACTCATATTTAAATATGATTTCTTAAGACATGTACATTTTTATTTCATAGGGTTCTGTTAACATAATCTTTTTTTTCCTGCCGAAGCCTCCCAGGTTTATATTAATGATATTAAGGAAGAAGAAGACAGAATTCATAAAAGCAACGGCAATATTTCAAGCTCTGCCTCTTTCACACAGAACTGGCTAAAACGAAGGTACGGTATATGTTAGGCCAATAACAGTTACTTTATTTGTAATATTCATATCTTAAAAATAAATTACAATATGTTAAAAAATAAATTACAATAATATGTTGAAATAATAATTTGCATGATTGTGAAGGCAATTTTACTTTAAATCCAATGCTAATGCTACCCTCCAAGATCACCGCAGATGGGGACTGCAGCCAAGAAATTAAAAGACGTTTGCTCCTGGGGAGGAAAACTATGGCAAATCTAGACTCCATTCTAAAAAGCAGAGACATCATCACCCTGCCAACAAAAGTGTATATAGTCAGGGCTATGGTTTTCCCAGTTGCAATGTATGACTGTGAAAGTTGGACCATAAGAAAGGCTGAGCACCAAAAAATTGAGGTCTTTGAACTATGGTGTTGAAGAAGACTCCTGCAAGTCCCTTGGACTGCAAGGCGATCAAACTGGTCAGTCCTACAGGAGATCAACCCTAACTGCTCTTTAGAAGGCCAGATCCTGAAGATGAAACTCAAATACTTTGGCCCCCTAATGAGAAGGAAGGACACACTGGAGAAGAGCCCAATGCTGGGAAAGATTGACGGCAAAAGAAGAAGGGGATGACAGAGAATGTGGTGGCTGGATGGAGTCACTGAAGCAGTAGACGTGAGCTTAAATGGACTCCAGGGGATGGTAGAGGACAGGAAGGCCTGGAGGAACGTTGTCCATGAGGTCATGATGGGTTGGACATGACTTTGCAAAAACAACAACAAAGCACCACTAGTCACAAAAAGAAACAAAATCTAGGTTTTGCTTTTAAATGTCCTCCCTTTTGTGTTTTTAAGTTCCTGCTTCTTCTTATCCAACTAGTAACTTGATAAACACAAAAAAGTATGCACAAATGTATATTTATCTTAAAAAAAAAAGAACGATTTCACAGTGTACAAAACATTTATTATCAATGTCATTAATTTCAAGATCTTATTTATAAATGTTTATAAGGGAAAGGTCTGAGTAACGTCAGGCACACTTTGTATTCCTAGCAAATTTATCCTTGGGAGAAAATGGTCTTCTCCACAGTAGTTTCATTCATTTGATTTCTTTACAAGAACACTAAAAGCTCATTGGGGTGTTCCCCTAGGAGAGGATAGATTTTCACCAACAGAGAGCACTCTTTCATCCACTTAAAAACAAAATGCTCAAGTTGAAGACCTTTCGTAAAGTTTTGTTTCAGGAACAAAGGCGTTCATTCAGATATAAGGCTTCTCTGCTTTTAGTTCTTTCTGGTCACCTGATCAAGCTCTTGGTAATTTTTAGGCTACTTTAATCTGCATTCCTCAAATTCTTTATACTTGGCCCTGTAATTAAGAGCTTCAGGTTCACTGCCTAAAACGTAGATTCTATAACTTTCCACTTCTTGTGCCCTCAAATGCAAGACTAATGCAACAGCCAAAGCTGCACTCAACTCTGCGTCTCAAAACCAACCTCGTGCAGCTATACAACAAACAAAAAAGTCTTCGTGTGAATGCTGTGGAGTCATAATCAGGTAAAATGGAGACTTGCCATTTGTGTATATTTTTGCACAAGATTATTTTCTAAAGGATTTATATTCTTGGCAATATAAACAAAGCACTTCTATTTTGAATGTGATTTTTTTATTTTCATACCACATAAATTGTATGGTTTCTGATTTTGGTGACCATTAAACTGATCTATTAATATGTATTGTATTTATTATAAAATTGTGCTTGTTCCAAGCAAGTTGTATAATCATTTATGGATGATTGTTTGGTATAAAAGTGGGGGTAAGGATGCAGATGCCCAATTATGACATAGTAAGTGATAACTTATTGGTAAAGGCATTTCTAGTCACTATAAGCATAATTACTGAGCATTTAAAATATTTTTGTACAAACAACAAGTGAACCTAATGAAAGAAACCGTATAAACCTATTTTCACACTTTTGCAGTCAAACCTCAAACTGATATCTCAGGTGAAATACTGTTTGGAGATTTGTAATGGGATCAACAGAAAAAGGCTCTTGATGTGCCATCTGGAACCCAAGGATCACTTACTGTAAGTTTATGGCATTGATGGGGAATATGTGGCGGAATCTTTTTAAACAGCATGTCTACCAAAAAGCCTATTTTTTCTTTTTAAAATAATGGTGAATTATGAACACCATCTATCTTGTGCACAAAAAGTCAGGTGGAAAGAGGGGATAGAATTTTTAAAAATTAGTTTTATTCTTAGAGAAACTTTCTTGAGGAGCTTGAAAAAGAAGTATAGAAACTAAGTTATTACAGTTATTCTTGTCCTGGGTTACCACTGTTGTGCGGTAACAGCACATTTCAGAAATCTTTACAAAGCTTTTACCCACTTGAGAGGAGGCAAACATGTTAACTAACAACGAAATACTCAACACAATACAGTTTATTTCATCTATTGCTTCCTAAGTGGGTGTAAGCCAAATGTAAAATATAAGAATACAGTTCTAGTGCACATTATTCATACATCAGGACATGTGGGTACAATTGTAGAGCTGTTCACTTTATAATACTGAGCCCTATGGCACATATGCCACAAGGCAAGAAATAGTTTTGCAGGAATTCAATCCAGTCCACAGTCTCTACTGTTTTATGTTCCATTAAACTCATTGCATCCTCCTATTTATTTTTCTACACTTCTATCTCACCCATGACTGAGTATATGTCAGCCCTTCGAGGGTTGTTGTTATTTTAGGCTAAAGTATAGGCTATTTTGTGGATACAGGGTAGAATAACAGAAACTTGTAACCTGACAGTGTTCCCTTTCTTTCTGTCTTATACCAGAGAGAATTAAGGGAGGGCAAACCTAAGTTTATTTCTTATGCTTTCTTGTTTTCCTGGACTAAGCCCATGTTTTGTTAAAGGCCTCCATGTAGCTTCTCTAAAGCCATCTCTATGTTCACCCACAGTGTGTGTGTGTGTGTGTGTGTGTGTGTGTGTGTGTGTGTGTCTGTCTATCTCAGGGTAATAGTGCATACATCTGATGAAGTGGACTTTTAGTCTCAGTAAAATAGGCCATAATAAGGTAATATAAACCTTATTTTTGCGGAACTGTTTTTGCTGAAATTGATAAGAATCCTTTCCTTTCCCAAGAAAGACTTTGGAGTTATTCTGATTTCATGTTCTCCTACGAAACCTGAATTTATTAGACCAGGTTTGCCAAACTCACGACAACACATTGTTGTCACGTGATGTATCGCAACTTCCCCCCTTCACTAAACTGGGGGTGGACATGGCCAGCATGTCACACATCCGGCCTGTGGGCCACGAGTTTGATCCCCTCATTAGTCATTAGTGGGTGTTGCTACACATCACATATATAATCCAATGGAGTTTACATACCTTCATTTACTCTCAAAGCATGTGGAACATCTCTTGGACTACTACTGTGTTATGCTCACTTTTGTGCAAATCAGTGCTGCCACTAAGTTAACATCTGTTATTCAGTTGTGAATATTTCTCTAATTCAGGTGTGAATATTTCTCTTCAGGTGTGAATATTTCAGGTATGAAGTAAAGTGAAGATGCTGTACTTACAGTTTTGCTCCAAAACTTTACTATAAGTGCCCTTTCAAAAATTATAGATTGTATAGCTAAGCATGCCTTCAAATGGGTTTGGCAATGGAATCCTAAAATATTGTACGGTATAACTCATTTTTTTTAAAAAAAATGTAGCACAGGTAGTCCTCAACATACAACCACAATTGAGACCAGAAATTCTAACTAAGCAAGTTGCTAAGTAAGGTTAATGAGCCACACCCGATTTTATGATCTTTTGTGCCACGGTTGTTAAGTGAATCACTGCAGTTAAGTGAATCACATGGCTGTTAAGCGAATCTACCATCCCCCATTCCCTTTGTTTATTGGAAACCAGCCTGAAAGGTCACAAATACTGACCTCAGGACACTCCCGCTTCCATAAATACAAGTAGGTTACCAAACGCCGTATTCTGATCAAATGACTAGGGGGATGCTGTAACAGTCATAAGTGTGAGGACTGGTCAAAAGTCACTTTTTTCAGTGCTACTGTAAGTTGGAATAGTTGCTAAATGAATGATTGTACGTTGAGGACTTCCTATAGTTTACAAGCCAGTATATCAATATTTATTGTTAATGATATCCTTTGTTTTCCTCTGCTCATGGCCAAAAAGATCTCAAGATTTGAAGAAACATTTATAGAAAAGGAATACCTGCCATGTTATGGATTTATATGTCACTAACCTTAATTGAAAGAAGTGTCACATACAGATTCAGTCTCATTGGCAGAATCAACTATGCACCATCTTCTAAGACTTGTTTTGGAACAGAAAGATCTTTCACGTGCTGGGGAACTCTTTTCTTTGGATGATTCTGAAATAGAAGGATGCCTATCCGAAGCGCTTGAGCAAATCAAACTAATTAGTTCATCTCCTGTAAGTAGAACCTTTTGTACTCTTTGCAAAGCAGAATACGAGAAAATCGGTATAAGCCGCCTTGAGTCACCATGTACGAGGAGGTGGCACTATAAATTGTAATAAATAAATAAATAACTTTCCTTTAAACACATGTTAAATACATCTTAATGTTTCTTGTGATAAAGGCATATGGCCCAAGTATATGCATCTGCTAGATGACACATGAATTATACCAGTCTTCAGATTTATGCATCTTAGAATTTATTATTATTGAGAAATTTGGCAGACCGGCCAAAAATTATCTAATATGAATCACATACACCCAGGATTTGTATCTTTGACTAGATGGTGTATAATCTGACTTGAAAACAATACATCTTGAACAGGGGTGGGCCGCTGGGGGTTCAACAAGGGTTCGGGAGCACCTCTAGCTAAGATTCTGTGCAGTTCAGAGAACCCCCAAATCCCACTCCTGGCTGGTCCCGCCCCTCCTAGGAGTCCCCATGTGGCCCGTTTTGGGTACAAGTAAATGTAGGGTGCGAGCAGAGGCTCAGGGAGGGCGGAAGTTTGGGAAGCCTCCAGATCCCGGGGAGGGAAAATGCCTCCCTCCCCGCTGTGGTGCAGGAGGCTGAATAGGCCATGCCCACCATAGCCACGGCCACCCAGCAACCAGGCAGAGAACCCCTTGCTAACATTTTTGAAGCCCACCTCTGATCTTGAAGTACAGTAAATTAAAACAATAAATTCTATATTCCTTGGCCAGTGTTAAAGAATATTAAAATGATGCCTATGATGAGCATTTATTGATTTTCTTGAGAGACTTACAGGAGAATATATATTCTAAGAATAGTTACTTACCAAGTATCTCTGTTTTTTACTTGTTTTGAATTTTTTCCTTTCAAAAGTACAGCACACATTTGTGTGGGTACACACACACACACACACACACAATCCCTTTCAAATTTCAGCAGGAAACCTGTGTTAACTTTGAAATATATGTGTGGAATAATGAATCCACCTAAGTCACTGCCTTAGCTCATTAACTGTTGAATTCAGTATTATTATAGAACATCAGACAATGTGGAGAAAACATTTGCCATTAGTTTCCACTTGAGGGCAGCAATAATGCATAACTGGCCTAAAACAACTTTTAAAATGATTTAAATGTTCAGAATGTGAAGGAGGTAGATCGTTTTTCACAGAATAGAATGCAAACTTAATACAAATCTATGCATTTTTCAATATCTCACAACTGAGAAACCTTTTTAAAAGGAATAGCATTCATCTTGCTGACATAGAACAAATACAGCAATGAGTATTAAGGCTCACTGTTTCTAATGAGAATGTGTGCTTTGGGGAAAAAGGAAGGAGTGTAAGTGGGCTGTTCTTTTAAGGCATGTGGGGAAAACCTAGGAAAACGTGGAAAGTGAGCTTTGGGAATAGGAGCAATGTCAGTAAGACGGAAAAGAAAGGGAAAGAAAAGAGGGATTTGTGAAAAAGTAAAACTATTATTCTGTAAATAAGCAAGTATTGATGATGTTCCTCCGACAAAAAACAACTTGTACTAATTAATATTATATTGGGTTAGATAGAGGTACTCCTTCGCTTACTATAATAATTGAGCCTGGAATTATGTTTGAAAATTGTTGCAGTCGTAAGTCACCCACTCACTGGGAATAATTTTCTGGCCTTTTTCATGGCAGTTATTAAGCAAATGCTTCTGTCTCATTAAGAAAATGTGGAGGTCATTAAAGAAATGACATGACCATCAAGTAAACCATTCATGTGATTGGTTTTTGTTTTGTTGTTTTGCTGGAAACTGAAAAAATGCTAGAAACTGGCAAAAAAAAATCACAAATGGCAAGGACATGACTATGGAATGCTGCGACAGTTTGTAAAGCTGACCCACCCAACATTTGGCCATAGAGGTGCAACATGACCACTTACGACAGCTAGGGATGCTTTATGGGCCATAAAGCACCCATTACATGGCTGTCATAACTTGGAACAGTCATAAAATGGCCAGTCGCTAAGCAAGGACTACCTGATAAGTTCTAATTGTTTGTAATCAATGATTTTAAAAAAGAAACCATATGTTCCCCCTTAAATTCCAAAATACTATGCTAAGACCTTATTAAGAGAGAAGATAAAATCAGCAGTGAGATTTTAAATCATATTTACCTAGCCCCATAGCAAAGTGGAATAGAATTAGGCCATTTCCAGCTTAACAAATCTAGTTTCCTCATGGGCATGATCAGTTATGATCAATGATGAATCAGCTATGGTGCAGATAAATATCAAATATGTCATTCAGCTAAGGATGGGGGAATTCCTCCCTCCCTCCCATAGAGCAACTTTTTCTATAGCAAAATTATATAATTCATTGCTTCAGGATATTGTGGTGGATGCTGACTTAGGTGGTTCTAAAAACGATTAGATTAGGTAACGCTTCCAGATGTGACACACTTTTCAGGAATTGATGCACTGTGGTTGAGATTTGGGAATAGGGTCAGACTCCGGCAGAGGCAAAGCAAATCCAATAAGCAGCTTTCTTTTTTTATTTACTAGACATTTTACAAAATACAGCATTTGTCCAACAACTGAAGATCCCACTTTTGTTTGTAGTCAGATAATATTTCTAAGCTTTAAAGTCTTTAAAATTAGTAATCTAATTACTCTTGTACAATTACATTTTTTTCCACTTGAAGATCTTATTGTATTTCTTCAGCAATCCCCCATATCTTAGACTAAGGTTCCTATCTCACTGCATGAAATTCATGCTGCTTTTCCCAGACAACTTTCCTCAAAGTCACTTGCAACTATGCAGAAGATGGAATGTGTGGTCTGGTGCTTGGGCCTGCTGTTGGATGGGATGTTGGAGAATCTAGTAGATCCCTTCCCACTGTTAACACTTTGGACAGGCTGCTATTTCTAAAGACCTACTTCTTGAGGCTGCAATCACTGGCCAATTTTCTGGATTACCAGCATTCCAGATTTATGTAATTTCTGAAGAGAATGTCATTGTTCTGAGCTTCTACTTGTACTTAGTATTCCCTCATGTTCTTGAGGTGTGCCTTCTGTTGTGACACCATTCTCCATTCTTTACTGCTTGTATACTCCTCAGACAGCTTTGTGGGTTCAGTTATCCCTCACTTCTTCCTTCACTATCTTGTTTCATTTGTCGTCTTTCACAAAAGGACTGGTTTTCCTGACAGTCCAGGGTAGAATCCTTTAAATGGAAACAAATATTGGGGTACAGCTCATTATACTGTAGTTCTTTTTCTTTTTCTAGATATCCAGATATTTTAATTTTTTAAAAAAATATTTAAATTAAGTTAATAAATATGTTTTCCCAAATAATCATAATGTCCCTTTGGTAACAATCTGGCTATTTTGGAAATTGAACATTGGATTAGACTGTCCCTTTCATTCTGATTTAGCAATCTGATTTACATAGACTTATCATAAAAGACAAGTGATAAATTATGTTTTAGTGCAGCAATAGAAAACTTTAATTACTGTACAGTCTTTGAAATGAATTCATTTTTTGTATAAAAACAAGTAATTATAAAAGTTCAAGCACAGAAAGGAAGGACAAGGGAATCAAATTATTATATTTACTTGGTTCATTATTTTCCATTTCAGTTGTCCAACACACAATTTAGAATTGGAAGGGTCGTCAGAGGTAATCCAATCTACACCTCTTATCCATGTACGATCCACTTGAATATCTCTGATATCCAACCCTGTCTAAAGATCTCTAGTGAAGGAGAACACATGTCATGATGGAGAACCCAACATATCATGACACATACTTTTTCTTCCTGTCATAGATAGTCTTTCTAATTAATTTTAGATCCAAATTGCTAGTGAGGTCAGGCCACAAAAAATTGGAAACTCCTCTGCTATTGGCAGCCAAACAATTGCCAAGTTTCTATATTGCTGCTAGTATTTTCTATCCAGTTGGAAAATGTTCTCCACACTTAATACTTCAGTGTGTGAAGACTAGGGTGGTTTTATAATATTTACAAGTGGGGCTTCAGTTGTATCAGGACCAGCTGGACTGCTTTCATTCTCAGAATGGCACTAGGTCTCTCACTGTTTAACAGCATTCACTTTTCTCTCCCACAATGCCATGAAAAATTCTGTGTCAAACCTCCTGATAAAACCTTTAAACTAGACATGTTTCAGAGCCTGTTTCCTGTAACATAATGGATGGAAAGTTTTCTGGAGCTGAGATGGTACATGATTATTGTCAGCAGTGGCCAAGGATCTGGTTTAAGTCTCTTCAATAAAGCACTTCCGTCCTGCAGCAGCATAACTTTTGTAATAGTCCAGAGAACATCATAAATTAGACCATTTGGTGGTAATTGATGACTATGAGTACAATTTATGTGATTTGTTCCTTTTGTTCTTTAGAAAACTAACATAATCTCATAAATATCTGTATAAGAAATGTGCAGTGCTCAAACGAACCAAATTAGAGTACAAGAGCCAGCAGGTCATACTATGGAGTCCATGTCCATCAATCTTTAACCTCTAAAGTTAGCTAATCCCAAGATTGGTTCCATCAAAAACCTATATATTCATTATTAAATGTCTCATGTTCCAGCCAGCCCTTGTATTAGCAGCAGCATTAGAATGAGTTTCTGAAAAGATGTATTGTTAAACGTTGGACTAAATGCCAGCCATTGTAATTCTCAGCAGAGGAAGTATGATCAAAATAGGTCTGTCTATGGAAAGTAGCCTAACTCCTGGGTTTTTACTGAAATGCTGACCGTCCTGTGTTATTCTTGATTGCAAACCAGTGCAAATTTCTTGTCTTGTCTAACTATGTTATCAGAAGACCAAGGATTAGCTTCATTCTGCATACTGTAAGAATCTCAACCAAGATAGCTCAGGGTAGTGCAGCAATTACTGGTACTGATTTCCATAATTTGGAATTATGGTACAATTTTTGTCTCTTTTCAACCAGATATCTAGAATCAAAGACAAAGAATAAAAATGCCTTCTCTTTTCTCTTAATTAACAAAGACTGTTTAACCACAGTAAATGGTGGTCAATCTGCAGGCACTTCAGCCTTCTCAGGTCTATTGCTAGATTACAGCCTTCTCTATTGAAGTAGAAACTGACCTTTACTTTAATAAGCCACAGAGCAGCAGAAATGGTTGTTTGTTAGGATTACCAATAGAGAAAAACAGCCAGCATCCACAGGGTAAATGTAAGCAAAGGAATCGTGCATAGTACCATCCAAAATGGAATTTAGCCTTAGGGGAAACGGCTTCATCAGAAATCAAGCAAGACTGAACATATCCAAAATAAAATCAGATCTCTAAAGCACTAATTACTTTTTGCCCTTAGATATTTATATGGATTCCAGAAAGAATTATAGTTCATAATCTGTGAGCTTCAGTTTTTTTTCTTCCACCCAGTCTGTTCTGCTCCCATGAAGATTCAAAAAGCAAAAAGAAAAAAAAAAATCTTCCAGCAAACTCCTTCCTATATTTTTCAGCAATGGGGGAGAGGGCAACAATCCACAATTTAGGCAAATGTCCATCCTTCGTTTCTTAATGGGAGAAGGAGTTAGGTTACAGTTACTTATAAGGGTGTTCTGTTCTAAAAAGGATCCTGAAATGTGAACTGCTAGAGGCACATGAAGATACATGAAGATACTCACTTTAATATTGAAATTCCTTGCTTCTTATCTTTTTCTAAAGATGGAATTATATGAACTTTATACATTATTACTTGGAGTATTTAACGGTTAAACTTTTAGGCAAATTCTCACGGTAGTTTAATTAGAATAAAAATTTTAAAAAGTTAAATTATAAGAAAAAAACAGCAATAATAAAGATGAAAACAAATGAAAGAAGAAAGATCTTTTAAAAAGGTAAAGATTCTGACAAAGAAAAAAATTGTGTTTAATGTTAAGACAGTGAAAGGATAAATAAACCCTCCTGATCTTCTGTAAGAGCCTAAAGACTTGACTCTGGCTTGGGGCTCCAATGCAGGAACTGTTACGGTTCCAGTAAGCCTTCGTTGAATAAAACTCCTCCTCAATCATTGTTCAAAAGTCCAATTTATTCAAACAGGTAACTGGCACATCCTAGGAAATCCCAAAACTGAAAGTCCCAGCTTTCTCTCCAATATCCCCATTCTCTCCTCCCTATTCCACCAGTCACGAGACCCAATCACCTTCCTACCACCTTGACACACTCCTCCTTCATCCCATTACCTAACACAATTATGGCTAACGTCTTCCTCTCAACCCAATCCCCCCTCCCTTCGTTTCCCACAGTTCAGAAAGTGGCAGCTTGAAATACCGCAAACCAAGTTTTCCAGGCTGACAGGTTTCCTGTTTTGACCAAAAGAAAGTGTACCGATCCTCCATTTCGGTTTTCATCTGGTGAAACCGCAGGAATCCTGCGTAGGTATAGGTAATAAAATATCGAACAAAGAATAACACAGTTGGATGGGACCTTGGAGGTCTTCTTGTCCAACCCCCTGCTCAAGCGGGAGACCCTACTATTCCAGACAACTTCTGAAGGCAACTTTTTCCACTGGTTAATGGTTCTGTCAGTTAGTTCCAGGTTGATTCTCTCCTTGATTAGTGTGTGTGTGCATGTAACTGTATATATATCAGGGGTGGGTTCTACTTACCTTTCCTACTGGTTCTGTAGGTGCACATGCTTTGTGCGTGGTCGGCACGCATGGAGCGCGCGTTCGGCATGCGCTGAACAGGCACTCCTGCGCAAGTGCAGAAGCTTTTTTGAGCAAAAAAAGGTTCAAAAAAGCTTCCTGCGCATGTGTGTAAGCGCGCTCTGTGCGCTGCGCGCAGGGAGAGGTAAGTACGGGCACGGGGGGGGGGCTTCGGTCTGCTAGTATAGAACCGGTTCAGTGACGTCACAGCGTCACCGCTCCCTATTCTATAGAACCGGACCGAACCAGGAGCAACCCACCACTGATAGATAGATAGATAGATGATTGATAGATGATAGATACATAGATGATTGATAGAAGATAGACAGATAGACAGATAGAGAGAGAGAGAGAGAGATGGATGATTGATAGAAGATAAATGATAGGTAGGTAGGTGATAGGTAGGTAGGTAGGTAGGTAGGTAGATGATAGATAGATAGATAGATAGATAGATAGATAGATAGATAGATAG